>OX456985.1:97857394-98129283 GCA_949752695.1 Melanostoma scalare | reverse complement strand
GTCCCATATTCCTACGGTTCCCTATACTCCCACGGGAGCAGGAACGTATACGGGAACTTTGACACTACAGCACCGATTTCAAAAATTCTTTCACCGTTAGAATGCTACACTATCCCCGAGAAACATAAAAACTAATTCATCCCCATATTCCTACGGTTACCAAAATTCCCACGGGAGTAGGAACGTATACGGGAACTTTGACACTACAGCACCGATTTCAAAAATTCTTTCACCGTTAGAATGCTACACTATCCCCAAGAAACATAAAAACTAATTCAGCCCCATATTCCTACGGTTCCCTATATTCCCACGGGAGCAGGAACGTATACGGGAACTTTGACACTACAGCACCGTTTTCAAAAATTCTTTCACCGTTAGAATGCTACACTATCCCCGAGAAACATAAAAACTAATTCATCCCCATATTCCTACGGTTCCCTATACTCCCACGGGAGCAGGAACATATACGGGAACTTTGACACTACAGCACCGATTTCAAAAATTCTTTCACCGTTAGAATGCTACACTATCCCCGAGAAACATAAAAACTAATTCAGTCCCATATTCCTACGGTTCCCTATACTCCCACGGGAGCAGGAACGTATACGTGAACTTTGACACTACAGCACCGATTTCAAAAATTCTTTCACCTTTAGAATGCTACACTATCCCCGAGAAACATAAAAACTAATTCAGCCCCATATTCCTACGGTTCCCTATACTCCCACGGGAGCAGGAACGTATACGGGAACTTTGACACTACAGCACCGATTTCAAAAATTCTTTCACCGTTAGAATGCTACACTATCTCCGAGTAATAAAAACTTTAACTCATCCCCATATTCCTACGGAAACGGTCACCATATTCCCACGGGAACGGGAATCTTTACTGATATTGAAAATGCGAATGTAGCTATGTCGGTATGTTTTTCGTATGTCTCCCGACATAATAGAATAACACATAGGCTACAAGATATTGTGTGAGCTGTCCTAAATATGACATTAAGTGTCAAGTAACTAGGAAAAAACCTACCTTTCTGCGAGCTATTCTGGCGTGCGTTGCAATAAACGTTAGTATGCTACAATTTATAAATCCTAAATATGACATTAAGTGTCAAGTAACTAGGAAAAAAACTTACTTTTTTGATTTTGTTTTCTAATTAGCAAATTTGAATTGTTTTTTGCCTAATAGGTATTACTTTAATAAGAATTATGCCGCGAAATCGTAAGTCTAATCTTTCCCAAAGTTCTAATAAAGCTCGAACTATTAAAGTAGCTAGACTTAACGAGACGTTTCCACAAGCCGAACAGCGAAGACTTGAACAGGCAGAGCGTCAGGCAGCTCTCAGAGCTGCCGAGACACCAGAGCAGTCCCAAGCTCGGTGTCGACATTATGCTGATTATTTGGCATCTAAACGGACTAATGAGACACCAGAACAGTCCCATGATCGACGTCAACAGCATGCCGAGCATCTAGCATCTCAACGGGCTGCGGAGACACCCGAACAGTCTCAAGCCCGACGTCAACATATCGCGGAATCTATGGCATCTCAACGGGCTTCTCAGACACCCGAACAGTCTCAAGCTCGGCGTCTTCAACAGGCGACATACTTGGCATCCCAAAGAGCTACGGAAACCGCTGAAGCTGCTGAAGCTCGCAGACGCGCTGTTGCTGAAAGGGCACAACAGCGACGACTAATATTTACAAGAAACACCTGGGTTGGATTCGATAAAGCTGCATTTCAGTACGACGAGACACTTGATTACGAAAGCCACAAGCTTATAAAAATAGAAGCGATGAATAAAGAATGCAGATTTTGCGGTGCACTTAAATGGAAAGAGGAAGCTGCAGGCATGTGTTGTTCGGGAGGAAAAGTAGCTCTTCCTTTAATAGACGAACCAGTTGAACCCCTTAAAGAACTTTTTTCAAATGAAACAGACGAGTCTCGCCGTTTCCTAAAACACATAAGGAAATACAATACATGTTTCCATATGACATCTTTTGGAGCTGATAACATTGTGTCGATGCCAGGATTTTATCCGACTTTTACAATCCAAGGGCAAATATACCACACGATTGGCTCTTTGCTTCCTGCTACTAATACGCAAGCAAAATTCTTGCAAGTTTATTTCATGGGTGATGAGGAAGCACAAGTTGATAGGCGTTCTGAGTACGTACCAGGTGTGGAAAGGAACACAGTCCAAAAAATACAAAAAGTTTTACATGATCACAACGTTTTAGTTCATGAATTTAAAATGGCTAAAGATAGAGTGACTAGCGATGATTACAAGGTTGTGATACACCCAGATCGTGTTCCACGTGGTGAACACGAAAGACGATTCAATGGCCCGACCACAAACGAAATAGCTGCCGTAGTTGTAAGTAGTGAACAAACTGCGTCTCGGGACATTGTTATTCAGGCGCACGATGGCCGGCTCACTAGAGTTCCGGACACTCATAGATTTTATGATGCTCTCGAGTACCCGATAATTTTTTGGAAAGGACAAGAGGGGTACAGTTTTGATATTCCTCAGACAAACCCAGTTACAAAACAACCCATACCGAACAAAAAAGTGTCGTGCAAAGACTTTTATGCATATCATATGATGATACGTCGAAATAATTTTAATTTATTGCTTCGATGTAGGCTTCTCCTTCTTCAGTTTTTGGTAGACATGTATGTCAAAATGGAGAGTGAGCGCTTAAGATTTATTGCCTTAAACCAAACAAAACTGCGAGCAGAAAACTACATACATTTACAAGACGCGATCAGGAATGATGCGAATTTAGATCCAAACAATTTGGGTCAAATGGTAATACTCCCATCGTCATTTGTAAATAGCCCTAGATATCTTCATGAGTACACGCAGGATGCGTTCACATACGTGCGTAACTACGGGAGGCCTGATTTGTTTATTACAATGACATGTAATCCCGCTTGGCCAGAAATTACTGAAGAGCTCATTCCAGGTCAAAATTCAACGGACAGACATGACTTAACAGCCAGATTATTTAAAATAAAAGTTCAAAAATTGGTTGCTCTGCTTAAAAATGGTAAAATATTTGGAGACATGAAATGTTTCATGTACTCAATTGAGTGGCAAAAAAGAGGTCTGCCTCACGTACACTTACTTCTGTGGTTAACGGAAAAATTACGCCCTAACCAAATTGACGAAGTCATAAGTGCGGAGATACCAAACCCCGAAAGTGATCAAAAACTCCACGTTACTGTTACGAAAAATATGATTCACGGTCCCTGTGGTGCACTAAATCCGTCATCACCATGCATGAAGGAAGGGAAATGTACCAAAAAGTATCCAAGGGCGCTTTTAAAAGATACTCAAACTAACGAAAAAGGCTATCCTCTGTACAGGCGTAGAGCACCAGGAGATGGCGGCCGTACGATAACTTTAAAAACCCGAGGTGGAACACAAGAGGTATTGGTTGACAATAGCTGGATTGTCCCATATTCACCCCTTCTCTCTAAAATTTTTGATTGTCATACAAATGTAGAGTTCTGCAATACGGTACAGGCGATAAAATATATTTGTAAATATATAAACAAAGGCAGCGACCAGGCTATTTTTAACATTCGACAGCAAGGGAAAGTTAATATTGACCCGAGAGATGAGGTGCAAACGTTTAGAGCCGGTCGATATGTTAGCAGTAATGAAGCAGCTTGGCGGATTTTAGGTCTGCCTTTACATGAAAGACACCCAGCAGTCACTCACCTTGCGGTTCATCTGCCTAATGGTCAGCGGATTTACTTCACTGAAAACAATTTTAGAGAAAGAATGGCCGCACCACCTAAGACTACACTAACTGCATTTTTCGTGCTTTGCCAAAATGACGCATTTGCAAAAACATTACTTTATGTTGACGTACCCCGCTACTATACATGGAACGTGTCGTCGAAAGAATGGAAACGTCGATTGCAAGGAACAATTGTCGACGGCTGGCCAGGTGTGAAGGCAGGAGATGCTCTTGGGCGCATTTACACAGTGCATGTTAGTAACTTCGAATGTTACTGTTTGCGAATGCTGCTGAATGTAGTACAGGGCCCCACTAACTTCTTGGATCTAAAAACAGTTGACGGTCAAGAACTTGAAACTTTTCGACAAGCGTGTGAGAAGTTGGGTTTGTTGGAAGATGACAACCACTGGGATGCCACAATGGAAGAGGCCGTGCTGTGTCAATCTCCTTCACAAATAAGAGAACTATTTGCAATATTGATATGCACTTGCGGTTTATCCAATCCTCTTCAACTATGGGATAAGTATAAAGCTGCGTTATCAGAGGATATCTTGCGTAGATATGAAAGGATAGATCAAGTCAACAATGATCTATGTTTTAATGAAGCACTGAGCCATATAGAGGACAAAATAATAATGATTTCTGGTAAGAAATTGTCCGACTTCGGTATACCTACACCGCAGCGTCGAGGAGAGTTGTCAACCGATTTGATCAGAGAGCTAAGCTACGATACCGCCTTATTAGACGCTCAAGTCAGCGAAACTGAACCACGCCTGCTACCCGAGCAAAATGACATATATAACAAAATATTACAACGTGTTGAGCTTGGCGAAGGCGGTCTTTTTTTTCTTGACGCCCCAGGCGGTACAGGTAAAACATTTTTACTCAATTTGATTCTTGCAAAAATTCGTAAGGACCGTAATGTTGCGTTAGCGGTGGCTTCCTCTGGGATCGCTGCAACATTGCTGAGCGGTGGACGGACAGCACATTCGGTTTTTAAATTACCTCTAAATCTGGCAAGCGAAGAAACCCCAACGTGCAACATTAGTAAGAGCAGTGCCCGCGGCGCCCTGTTGCAACAATGTAAGCTGATCGTATGGGACGAGTGCACTATGTCACACAAGCGCGCAATTGAGGCGCTTGATCGCTGTCTACAAGACATTCAAAGCAATCGTAAGTTGATGGGTGGTGTGGTAGTGTTACTGGCAGGGGATTTTAGACAGACTTTACCGGTTATCGAGAGAGGTACTGCAGCAGATGAAATTAACGCATGTCTTAAAGCCTCATATCTTTGGTCTAAAGTTGAAAAGCTTTATCTTACCACTAACATGCGAGTCCAGTTATTCAGCGATATCGAATCAGGAACATATGCTCAGAAACTGCTAGAAATTGGTGAAGGCCTCCTAGACACCGACCAAGATGGCATGATTCCTTTCACACAGCAATTTTGTCATTCTGTGGAGTCAGAAGACGAACTTATTGAACAAGTTTTTCCAAATATGCAACAAAACATTGTTGACGAAAATTGGTTGTGTGAAAGAACCATACTAGCACCGAAAAATGAGACTGTTACGAAAATAAATAAAAAAATCTTGGCCGAAATAAACACCGAAACTTCAGTGTACAATTCTATTGACACAGTTATGTCATCTGATGACACAACAAGTTATCCAGTAGAGTTCCTTAACTCTTTAGAGTTGTCCGGAGTACCATCACACAAATTGGAATTAAAGGTAGGTGTACCTGTTTTGTTGATGCGTAACCTGGATGCACCAAGATTATGCAACGGTACTCGGTTGCGAGTTACCGAACTAGGAAGGCACATTGTGAAGGCCACAATTTTAACTGGAGAAGCCAAGGGAGAAAATGTTCTTATACCGCGCATCCCAATCATACCCAATAACATGCCATTCAATTTTAAACGCCTGCAGTTCCCGTTAAAAGTCGCATTTTCAATGACGATCAACAAATCGCAGGGTCAAACCTTAAAGGTAGCAGGCATACATTTAGGCACGCCATGTTTTTCTCATGGTCAGCTCTATGTGGCTTGCTCACGTGTTTCCAAATCAAAAAATCTGCATGTTTATGCTGAAGGAAAAAAATCATTAAATATAGTTTATAAGAGCATACTGCAGTAGCTAGATAACTATAGGCCTATGATCAGGGTTCTACAGTGCCTAATTACGGTATTCAATTTTCTTATGTTAAAATATTGTCAAGCAGTTATATTTTTCAATTGCGATTAAAAAAATATTTATGTCACAATGTTAGTTTTTTTCTACGCCACGCTAATATAAGCTACTCCAAATACTAATCCTGGAACTCATCACGAGCACCAACAACGGCTATTGTGTTGTAAGTATAAATTATTCCTATTTATTTAATAGAAAATGTTGTTGGAAATGGTGATAAAAAGTTTGGTGCAAGTGAGATCTTTATTAGATTTGAGCAATTTCATTTTTTTTTTCACTTATGAAAGCTCTAACTTCTACATAATTTTAATGGGTCGGGAAAAGGAAAGCGAACCGTGACGGGAACGGAAACTCTAAAACTAACACTATCCCTTTTATATTTCATGGTCATATTTCTACGGAAACGGGAAGCTAGAACTTTTCAGGCATTCATATACTTAGTCTTCTAAGTTTTCGTTTTTTGACAGTTTTATGTGAACATCGCTTTAAATAAGTTAGACCCGAGCAACGCCGGGTGGGTCAGCTAGTCATGTATTATATATAACAACTACCTTTTATTATGCACTAATACGCTTACATAAATTTAACGCTGTAAAATCATCGCTTTATGTACTATATCATAACTGTGCTTTTCATTATGTACTGACACTCTTACCTAAACTTATCGCTGTAAAATTCATAAGAGTCAGTCAGTCGCGAGCATTTAAACATTAGACATTAGAGATTGAAAGGCATATTAATTTTAAAGCGCGTGTATAAAAGTATTTGAATTAAACTTTATGTACAGCTAAAGGAAAAGTGTCTTCTTTTTTTATTCTCTCCGACTGCAACAGGGAAAATATTTTCTTGATGATCCAACCGATCTGGCGAACACAGATCCCCTGCATCTCCTTCGCTTTATTAAAAGCTCCAAATGGTTTTGTTAAGTGAGGTACCTACTCCCTCGCATAGTTTCTATGGTATCGCAATGGACCTAATATTGGTCTAAGTGGCAGCCATTTAAACCTAACCTAGCCTAACCATCTTTCAGTCAGATCTTAAAAATTGTGTACTTGAATTTTTAAAACCTTAATTTTTAATTAACTTTCTTATGAAATTTTTAAGAAATAAAAAATAAAAAACCGGTTTTATAATAGACGGCTCTAACCATTTTGGTTAAATTTTCAGTGTTTATGAGTACTAGAAACTGCAAAAGAATGGCGAATTAAAGGTTTTATGAATCTATAAGTTTTTTAAAAAAAGAATATCTTTATTTTATTCAAGTTAAAAAAATCTACCGAGATCTCTTATGAGGTCTTTCCCGTTCGGTATCTCGCTTATGATTAATTTTACAATGTTCTTAATACTAGGTCGTCTCCAATTCAGTATGGTATGTACGTATCTTATATTTATGTATGGACAATGATCGTGAGACAATATCGATCTTGTCTGTCGGATGTTTATATTTATGTTAACTCTTATGAAGGTTTCATATGACATCAAATGTGATGAGTCTGCTATGCATATCGTTAACTCCCCTCTCACCCTGGAAGTGATCGTCCCGATCGCTCTTCTATTGCTTTCCTGGTTTCTTGTAAACATTTCAATGATGTCATTTCAAATATTTTTCGGTTTTCCTTTTCCTGTCTTAACTTGTAGATTTTCAATAATTTAATAACAATATAAATGCTAAGTACTAGAACAATATTCAAAGTTATACCATACAATATTGGATGTTCTTTAATATCTTTAATATAAGGTCTTATGAGGTCAATGTTGGTAAATTTAAGCTTTTCGTCACTTGATTCTAAATATTTCAAAATGTTTAATTCAATTGGTGAATTTAATTTCATATGTTTCAAAATTTCTGTTCTTTTATTTTCATATCTCTTAGAATTAATAGTTACATTGTTCTTAAAATTAATAAGATATATACCTATGTATATTTTTTCATTTATTGTGGTTTTTCCACTTACAAAAATAATACCGTCTTTAGTTATTTTGACCTCTGGATTTTTTTCTTTTATTTTGTGACAATCGGTTTTCTTATTATTTAACAAATTTTTTAGGCAATTACTTTCATTATTTACTTTACAATATATGTCATTTAATTCTTTAATGCAATTTGCCATTTTATATTTTTCTTTATATAACACAACTTGATTGGGTAATGATAGTTTTCCATCACTAACATTTATACTTTCAACAATATATTTTTTATTTATTTCCTTAACTAGTGGGTATTCAAAATAAATTAAAATTAAATCTTTATTCTGAATTATCTTAAAGTCAGATGCATCTAACACATCAGCTATCGAAATTGGTTTTCAGAAGTTTCAGTATTGATTATTTTATTCAAATCTTTCATATTTAAAATTACAGTATTCAAAATTTCATTCTTACTCAGATTAATGGCATTTATTATTTCACGTAAGTCCTCTATTATCAGTCGTAATACTAAATCGTCCTCTTTGTCTATTTCGTTATCTTCTGCTGCTAGTTTCTCTATAGCCTTAAATATCTGTGAGTTGGTCTGGTATTGTTTATTATTAGATTCTATAAACTCTTGCAACTTTGTTTCAATTCTAACTTTGTCGTCGTGATCTGGACTTCCGGATATCCATTTCCATAATGTGCCAATTTCATTAATACCTCTTTTGGATCTATTTCTTATCGTTAATTGCTCTAGCAATCTGTCTGCTGTTTCTAGATTTCTAAGTTCTAACTTGGTCAGTCGAGTATTTTTTTCGTTTATGTTATTCAAAATGTCCCTGTAATATGTCAAGTTAATTACATGATGAATTCTCCTGTATCTTCGTATAATGCAGCAGGTCCGTCCTCTATTAGAATGTATTCCTCTGAACTATAATTAGTTATCTGCACTTGTGCAGATGTTGTGGCTAGTAATGCCAAAAATCTCAAAACTGTACTTACATACATCTGAAATTTAATACAAATAAAATTTTTATTTCTTTATGTTGTCTTTATGTATAATCCTGTCTTAACTGTCAACTACAACCCTTCCTCTATCCTCTTTAACAATTCGCTTTTTAAATAAAGGTTTAACTTTACCTTTCCTACGTGTTGATTTTTCGTGTATCTTTTGTCCTGGCCTAAACTCAATTTCAGTTCTATTTTTATTGAAATAAGAAAGATCTTTATCTTGTTTTGTTTTCAATACATCTGTAAGAGATTTAAATTTGTCAAAGTTATGGAAGACCTCTAATGGTTGTTGATTCGTTACTGAGTGAATAGATTCATTATATTTCTTTACTACAAACGGCATAATAAATTTTGTGTCTGCATGAATTTCTGTTTTCGTAATGCGTATTAGTTATGTTAGTGTGCTTTGTACTATTTCAATCATTCCGTTGGTTTTGCTATGATTCGGAGCTACCTTTTCGTGTTTAACCCCAAATTTTTCTAATTCTAATTCTGCCGTCGGAGTACAGAATGTTCTCTCATTGTCTGTTACCATAACTTCTACTTTCCCAAACACTGGTAGTGTTTCAATCAGTTTTTCCTTAGCGTCTATTTTACTGTCTATATGTCTAACTATTAAAAATTTCGAAAAAGAGTCTATCATAGTCAAAAATTGATCGTTGTCAATGTAGTATATGTCTGCATGTATGCGTTCCCCCCCTTTCTTTGGAATTGGAGCCTCTCCAATCTTATATCTAACAGGATGTCTGTCATATTTGTTTTCCTTACAAACAGAACAGTCTTTCGCATAATCAAGTAATTGTTTAAAACATTCGGGCCAGTAACATTTAGCTGAAATTTGTTTAAAATTTTCTCTAGAGTCTCTATGTGCTCTATTATGTTCCTCTTTCATAATTGTTATTTGCATGTCTTTGTCTGTTATATCTACTACAAGATTTGAAACGTACGCAAACTGTGTTGTTGGGTATTCGTTTAGTAATTTGTCTTTAATCTTAAATAGAGTCTCTTCTGTTAAATATATTGCGTTTATTCCCTTCCTAATTATTTCTTTCAATTTAGTGAAAACGTCATCATCTTTGTATTTAATAGTATGCCTCCAATATCCTTTATGAATTTGTTCACTATTTATATTATTGGAATCTCCTTCTTCTATAATTAATTGATTTCTGAATCGATTGATTATTCCACCTAACCTTCTAATTTCTTCTCTTGGGCTGCTGTGAGTACTATGTACTGTAGCTAAATCTTCACTATTTTCCAATATATTTATTTCTTGACGACTTAATGCATCTGCTACAACATTTTCCTTACCTGGTTTATAATTTATTACTGGTGCATATTCTTCTATAAATGCTTTCCATCTCTTCAATTTTATGTTAGGGTTTTTATCAGATACAGCAAAGCTCAATGGTTGATGGTCCGTGTATATGCGGATTCCAGTTTGACCATATAGATAATTTCTCAAATTTTTCAGACTCCATACTATTGCTAACAATTCCTTTTCATTGGTAGCATAATTTTGTTCAGTTTCAGATAACGTCCTACTTACAAAGGTTATTGGCTTATTGTCTTGGCTTAGTACTGCACCTATGGCTGAGTTACTTGCATCAGTTGTTAAATCAAATGGTTTATCGAAATCCGGTTGATTTAACGCAACTTCTTCTGTAAGCTTATCCTTTAATACCTGAAACGCTTTTTTGCCTTCTGAATCTAATTCAATATTTATCCTCTTACTATTTTTTTTTCGTTTCCCCGTAAATACTTTGTTAACCCTTTGCTTATCATTGCATAATTTCGGATAAATTTCCTATAATAACCTGATAGTCCAAGAAAACTTCTCAATTGACGTAAAGTCTGTGGTTCGGGATATTCCCTAATTGTTTTTATTTTATCTGGATGGGTTTTTATATGGTTGTAGGATACAACATATCCTAAGAAGTCCACCTGTTCCATGAAGTACTTACTCTTCTCACTGCTAATTCTCATGTTAGCTTCTGAAAGTGCTTTAATTATTATTTCAATATGATGTAAGTGTTCATCATGTGTTCCTGAAAATATAATAACGTCATCTAGATAAACATGACAGAATTTCCCGATGTATTCTCGGAGAATGTCATCCATAGCTCTTTGAAATATGGCTGGAGCGTTTTTAAGCCCAAATGGCATGCGATTGAATTCGTATTTCCCGTTGTTGACTGAAAATGCAGTCTTTGGTCTATCTTTTTCATTAACAAGGATTTGATGAAATCCTGATTGTAAATCTAAAGTAGAGAAAAATTTTGACTTGCCTAAATTAGATAAAATTACTGAGGTTTCTGCCATGGGATATTTATCAGACTTCGTAAAAGAATTAAATTTTTTGTAATCAATGACCATTCGTAGTTTCTTTGTGCCATCTTCATTGAAACCTTTTTTATCTACCACCCAAACTGGACTGTTATACGCGCTTCGACTTGGTTTTATAATATCGTTTTCTAATAAATTTTGTATTTCCTTATTAATAAACGCGGAAGCAGATTGCGGATATGGGTATGCTCTTTGCCAAACTGGTTCTTCATTTACAGTTTTTATACTACATTTAACGTTTGTATTATACGGTAAGTAGTTTGGTCTTTCCGTAAAAATTCCCTGATATTTCCTTAAAATTCCCTTCAGTCTTTCCTGGTATTCCACCTGCATATGGGTGTTTATTTGAAGACTGTTAACTAATTTATCATTATATATTAGAGGTACTTTGCCTCCGTTGAATTCCAAAAAACTGTCTGCTATATTTATTTTACAATTAGATTGTCTTAACGTATTTATGCCTATTATAGCATCATAGTCTTTTAATTCTTCTAGCTCATAAAAAATTTCGCAATTTCCAAATATGTTTATATCCTGGTACGTATCTATGATACTACTACCATGAACACTTTTTACTTTATTACTTGTCTTCAATTTCTTACACTTATTTATATCTGGTTTAACATAATTATGTGTCGCACCCGTATCTATTAATATTTTGTATACTTGACCTGTCGTTTTATTTGTTCGTATAATTGTAGGCAGGTCGTACCTCATTCTAAAAAAGAATCCCTTTCATTAAGATGATTTATTCTTGGTGTTTTTGCTAAAGGCTGCTGATTGCTATTAGGCCTATCTCGTTTAAACGGATTGTTGTTGTTGCGAATTTCATTATTAAATCTCTGGTCCCTATATTGATTTAAAGGTACGTTTCTCTGGAAATTATTATTTCTCTCCGGTCTGAAATTACCGCTTCCCTGATCTATCCTCTGTTGCTGTCCGTTATTCCAAGTTCTTTGTTGTGGAGCTACATGGTGTCTCTGTGATGAATTTGGAAATGGTTTTTGAAAATGCTGGAAATTCGTTGGTCTTGGTGGTAAAATACCAAGAGGTCTGTTTTGTACGTGTTGATTCATAAATCTCGTAGTTTGGTTCATTTCAATTTCTTGTGCTCTAGCTAGAGCATTTGGGATATCCCCTGGGTTCAATGCAAACACCAAGTTACTCATTGGCTGGTTGAGTCCAGTTATGAAAACTCTTAGTGCATTTTGTCTTGCCACATCAAGTAAAACTTTTGTCTCTGCCGTTTTTGGCCCATAACTCATCATTGTCTTATTAGTTATCAAAGTTGATAATCTGTTAACCTGATCACAAAATTCCTCTAAAGTCTGCCTTCCCTGTCTTGCGTTAGTAAGTTCTGTCTGTAACATGTGAATCGGTCTCTTGTCCTCGTATGTTACATCTAATCTCGCTATTATTGCACTGGGATGAAGTGGAGTCCCGTGTGATGTTAATACATCGTTTGCTTTTCCTACAATTTTGTTTCTTAGAATATTCACCGCTGTGAAATAACTTGTACTACCTATGCAGTGTTAGTATGCCTGCATGCAATGCACTGCTGATGTGCGCCAACTAATGTAACTGTCACCATCGAATTTCTGTAGACTTTTAACTAGATCTAATCCTTCCTTTGTATCATTTGACGGATCTATTTCTATATCCTTATATGGAATTATGTTGTCTGTGGGTAACAGTCTACCTAAAGCTGCTGTTAACTCTGTTATTTTAATCTGTAAATCCCTTGTCTGTTCGGTAACTACCATCGCAATCATTCCCCCTACCTGTTCTACCGATAATGCCATTTTTATCTTGTTATTATTAAAATTTATTTTTAAAATATTAAATTTTCTTAATTTAGGTATATATGCATATATATTTCCTGATATAAAAATACACTAATGAGAAAAAAAAAACAAAGTTACTTGTGTTACTTTTGTTGCTCTCTGTCCCTCGTTCTAGTTGTTGTTTGACACTATCCTCTGCACGGCTTCTAGTAGTTTTTTTTTCTTCAGCTTAGTTTTTTTTTTATTTTTCAACACTTTTTATCTAGTTTCGGCTAGATAGCAACCTTTCGCAATGTTTGTTAATAATTTTTATTTTCAGTTTATTTTTTTTTTTATTTTTCAACACTTTTTATCTAGTTTCGGCTAGATAGCAACCTTTCGCAATATTTGTTAATAATAATTTTTTCTCAGTTTAATTCCACTCTTTTTTTTTTTTTTTGCAATTAATTATTTAATCCACTTCAACACATTTTTTCTTTCTTCCTTTTATTTTGTTTTGTATTTTCCGCTAATAACTTTTTTTTTTTTTTTAATTTCACTCCTTCTTTTGTTTTGCAATTAATTATTTAATTCACATTAATTCACATTCACTCAAACACATTTTTTCTTTCTTCTTTCTTTTTTTTTTTGTTTTGGATTTTCCGCTAATAATAATTTTTTTTCACTCTTTCTTTTGTTTTGCAATTAATTTATTTAATTCACTTCAACACATTTTCTTCTTTCTTCTTTTTTTTTTTTTGTTTTGGATTTTCCGCTAATAATAATTTTTTTTCACTCTTTCTTTTGTTTTGCAATTAATTTATTTAATTCACTTCAACACATTTTCTTCTTTCTTCTTTTTTTTTTTGTTTTGGATTTTCCGCTAATAATAATTTTTTTTCACTCTTTCTTTTGTTTTGCAATTAATTTATTTAATTCACTTCAACACATTTTCTTCTTTCTTCTTTTTTTTTTGTTTTGGATTTTCCGCTAATAATAATTTTTTTTCACTCTTTCTTTTGTTTTGCAATTAATTTATTTAATTCACTTCAACACATTTTCTTCTTTCTTCTTTTCTTTTTTTTGTTTGTTTTATTTTATTTGTTTTATGCTGGATTTTCCGCTTCTTATGAGCGTATGTCTCCTGATCTTTGATTTATTATTACATAAATTCTTTTCACTTGCCTCCCAGTGTTTTGTATTGGGTAGGTCTACTGTCACGGTTTTTAATTTTTTCAAAGTGGCACAGGTTGCTTTAAACTTATCGCCTTGTGCACTTTTTAATTAAAACTGGTTCACTTGCGATATATAACTTTTCCGCGAAAACAAGTGTCCGGTCCCTACTGTTCGGGCGCCAATTAAAGGTTTTATGAATCTATAAGTTTTTTAAAAAAAGAATATCTTTATTTTATTCAAGTTAAAAAAATCTACCGAGATCTCTTATGAGGTCTTTCCCGTTCGGTATCTCACTTATGATTAATTTTACAATGTTCTTAATACTAGGTCGTCTCCAATTCAGTATGGTATGTATGTATCTTATATTTATGAATGGACAATGATCGTGAGACAATATCGATCTTGTCTGTCGGATGTTTATATTTATGTTAACTCTTATGAAGGTTTCATATGACATCAAATGTGATGAGTCTGCTATGCATATCGTTAACTTGGCGTTCTTAGATTTTTGCTTAAAGCCTTGAATTTAATTTTTTTCAATATTTTAAGTGATTTAATTCAATTTTCATAATTAATGTGTAGTTGGCAACCCTGAAACCACCAAATAAATATGAATTTGAGGGGTGAATACTAAAACCCTTAACTCAGCCTTAATATTTTGGTATTGTACTTAACACTCAATCGAAAGCTCGTGCGACTCAGTCGTGTCCATTTTTTTATTATGTAAAACAATAACAAAGATTGAAAATACACCAAATAAGAATTCCTTGTCAGAATTCCAAGTCAAAAACATTTTATTTTCTGAAGAAAATACAAACGCAAGCGTCGGAAGTACTTCAGGAATGTGTCTACGTTAGAAACGCAAGATCTAAAACTTGAATAGCTATTGAAGATGTACTGAAAATTGTGTTTCT
This sequence comes from Melanostoma scalare, assembly GCA_949752695.1. NCBI lineage: Eukaryota > Metazoa > Arthropoda > Insecta > Diptera > Syrphidae > Melanostoma > Melanostoma scalare. The sequence goes on along the minus strand of OX456985.1, from coordinate 98,114,216 downwards.
TGTATTAAATTCGAATCTATTCAACATTTACACAACAGTATCACATCCAGAAGAAATAGTACTGATAACAATGCTCTGAATGATGCATATTATTAAGTGCGTTGGAAGACGGCAGTGGTACATCTTCTCCTTAAAAAAGGAAAGGATGGTTACAATCCATCAAATCTCCGGTCAATTAGTCTTGTTCCGAATATCAGCAAGGTATTCGAGAAAGTATCCAATAGAGTACTGTCCACATGGGCTGAGGACAAACATATTATTTCAGAAAATCAGTCCGGTCTTATGGCAGGTTATTATACCTTACGTCTAAACAAGTATCTGATATTTAATGGAACAAAGCTAAAAAGCAGTGCACGGGTGCATGTCTGGTTTACTTGGAGAAGGCATTCGATACTCATTGGTTAGACGGCCTTTTCTATAAGTTGATCAAATATGGCATGACGCATGAGTAAACCATTATAGCTATCTATATATTCTGAATGACATACTTCATTGTAGAACGTTTGTTGTCAAAAGTTGCAATATAACTTCAACCAGAACTTTTAAAGTACAGAGCTGTCTACAACTGGAAGCGGTGAATTCGCCTATTTTGTTTAGTATTTTCACCGGCGATCTAAGTGATTTCCTTCACCATGCTATATCGTACGCCGACGACCTCATTGCGAACAGAACAGACTTCGACAAGTTTCAGCAATGAAATATAAATGAAATATAACTTCAACCAGAACTTTTAAAGTACAGAGCTGTCTACAACAGGAAGCGGTGAATTCGCCTATTTTGTTTAGTATTTTCACCGGCGATCTAATTGATTTCCTTCACCATGCTATATCGTACGCCGACGACCTCATTGCGAACAGAACAGACTTCGACAAGTTTCAGCAATGAAATAAAAATGAAATATATCGATAATAATTGTAAAACTATCAATTATGTAACAATTTGTAATACTAAAAATATTGTAGACTTAATAACTCCACATGTATTCCAAAATTATTAAAAGGTTTGAAAGCTGAACGTAACTTAATGAACAGTCAGCATCTTTCCCATATCGAAGAAATAACACCTGGCATAATATTACTAAACGACTTCAACGGAACCATCAAGGCCGAAAATGGCACGTTTCTCATCAAATATCACGATACCAACCTCACTATTGATAATCAACAGTTCATTACAAGAGAAATAACAACACACAAAATTCTTCCGGCTATACTACAACCCTCTCCAACAGAAAAAGAATATCATAAACTAATATCATTGGAAATGGTCAACGCACATCATCTGCACATCAACAACACTAAAGAGTAGTGTCCGACCGAAGGTCGATTTGTAGCCGAAGCAGAAGCCGAAGCCGAAGCCGATTATTCGGCTTGACATTAACCTTCGGCCGAAGCCGAAGCTTCAATAACTTGAAGAATTTTCGTTCCAGATTGACTAAAAATGAAAAAAATTATGATTTTTTTTCTAGAATAGGTTTGTTAGTTGAAGCCCTGAGGTCACTGTGGTCGCCACAAAGCGTTTTTTGAAAAACCTAAGTTTGCCCTGAATGCCAAACTGAGTGTTTTTTGAGCCTTGGGGTTGACCTGGGTTTGGTACAAAAAGATTCGCCCTTGGTTTCTTCTGGGGCGAGTTGAGGGCTGTTAAATGGCATGTATTTTTATTCAAATGACAGATATTTGTGGTGATTTTGTGGTTTAGTGTTTTTTGAGGACTCATAGAGTTCTCAAGGAAACCTGGGTCAACTCTGGGTAAAGCTCAAAACGAATCTAATGTGTGCATGCAGTAACCAAATTAACGGGATAAATTAAATTAACGTTTCAAAAATAATAACAATTTGAACTAGTATTAATATTTTATTGAAATTAAGGAAAAGAACAACAAATAACTCAACACGGTTCCACGTTCTACGAAAAACTGAATTTTTTTTCAGCCCCTACCACAACGCACAACAACCAAAAACTAAACCTTCGGCTTCGGCCAAAACTTCGGCATATTTTGGCCGAAGCCGAAGGTTTAGCCGATTGTAGATTTCTTAGCCGAATGTGGCCGAAGCCGAAGCCGAAGCCGAAGCTTCGGTCGGACACTACTAAAGAGATCCATCAAATTGAATCAGAAGGAAAAACCCATCAATTCACTTTATATGGGCTAATCATATTCCTTGGCATTCTATTCACGTTATCAAAAATTCGCGCGAATTTTTCGATTCCTCAAATTTCACTCTCCATATCTGATCGTCAGTTTGCATTTTTTTAGTTATTATCCTTTTACTTTCTTCATGCAATTTTTCATTATGTTAAATGGTTAAACATATCTATGTATATCCATCCAGTTGGATTTTAAACTCTGGACTTCCATGCAACTCAAACCAAACAATTACACTTTCTAAAAGTTAGGCTTGCAAAATTTTTCACATAAAACGTAATAAATAAATAACAACCAATAAAATATTAATTATAGGGAACATTAACAACGATATCTGCCCATGGAAAACCCATACGAACCACTAGCGACGAATCCGAAATTAATCGATTTCCTCATTTTATACTATAATGAACTTATTTTAATATTTGGTGAATAATAATTTACATTAAAGATAAAAGATAGATGAATCTAACTTGTGTTTCGCTTAGGTATATTTTCGTAGTTCTGCAAAATTTTAAATCGAAATAACACCAAATTGGCTTTATTTCGTGTTCTAAAGCGAAATAAAGCCACTGAGAATTTGGGCTTATTTCGTTTTTCAAACCGAAATAAAGCCAGATTTTTGGAATTTGGCTTTATTTCGTTTGGTATTATTTCACGTCACAAAATTATGTCACCATAATTATTGTTCCATTCTTTGTCTATCCAATTATAAATACATGTGTAGTTAAGGTTAAGAGTTGAGTTGCTGTTCAGTTATTACCAATATAGGCTCAGGCAATCTGCCTGATAAAAAAATATTTAAGGGCTGGGGAGCCGACTGCAGTTCGAGGAAGGCCTCACAAGCTAACCAAGAAATGTGGAGAGCCCTCTGGTTCTAACGCCCTTCCTAAGGAGGATGCCCACAGCAGTGAAAGGGCTGCAGTCATAGGCGGATCCACTGGGGGGGGGTTTGCGGGTCCGAACCCCCCAATCGGGAAAATAAAAGATGTTATTTGTAACATTTATCGGCTCCTAAAGTTCAAAATTCGTTACGGGACGGAAAAATATAGCATGAGCAAGACAAAAAAGTAAAGGAGAAGTAATATTATTATTTTTAAAAGTCAAGAACTTTATCCTACTAATATTATAAACGTGAAAGTTTGTATGTTTGGATGTATGTTTGTTCCTCTTTCACGCAAAAACTACTGAATGGATTTCAATTAAACTTTCCAATAATATAGCTTATACATCAGAATAACACATAGGCTATATTTTATCCCTAAATTCCCACGGGAACGGGAACGTATACGGAAATTTAGAAACTACAACACCGATTTCAAAAATTTTTCCACTGTTAGAATGCTTCATTATCCCCGAGTAACATAAAAACTAATTCATCCCCATATTCCTACGGTTCCCTATATTCCCACGGGAGCAGGAACGTATACGGGAACTTTGACACTACAGCACCGATTTCAAAAATTCTTTCACCGTTAGAATGCTACACTATCCCCGAGAAACATAAAAACTAATTCATCCCCATATTCCTACGGTTACCAAAATTCCCACGGGAGTAGGAACGTATACGGGAACTTTGACACTACAGCACCAATTTCAAAAATTCTTTCACCGTTAGAATGCTACACTATCCCCAAGAAACATAAAAACTAATTCAGCCCCATATTCCTACGGTTCCCTATATTCCCACGGGAGCAGGAACGTATACGGGAACTTTGACACTACAGCACCGATTTCAAAAATTCTTTCACCGTTAGAATGCTACACTATCCCCGAGAAACATAAAAACTAATTCAGTCCCATATTCCTACGGTTCCCTATACTCCCACGGGAGCAGGAACGTATACGGGAACTTTGACACTACAGCACCGATTTCAAAAATTCTTTCACCGTTAGAATGCTACACTATCCCCGAGAAACATAAAAACTAATTCATCCCCATATTCCTACGGTTACCAAAATTCCCACGGGAGTAGGAACGTATACGGGAACTTTGACACTACAGCACCGATTTCAAAAATTCTTTCACCGTTAGAATGCTACACTATCCCCAAGAAACATAAAAACTAATTCAGCCCCATATTCCTACGGTTCCCTATATTCCCACGGGAGCAGGAACGTATACGGGAACTTTGACACTACAGCACCGTTTTCAAAAATTCTTTCACCGTTAGAATGCTACACTATCCCCGAGAAACATAAAAACTAATTCATCCCCATATTCCTACGGTTCCCTATACTCCCACGGGAGCAGGAACATATACGGGAACTTTGACACTACAGCACCGATTTCAAAAATTCTTTCACCGTTAGAATGCTACACTATCCCCGAGAAACATAAAAACTAATTCAGTCCCATATTCCTACGGTTCCCTATACTCCCACGGGAGCAGGAACGTATACGTGAACTTTGACACTACAGCACCGATTTCAAAAATTCTTTCACCTTTAGAATGCTACACTATCCCCGAGAAACATAAAAACTAATTCAGCCCCATATTCCTACGGTTCCCTATACTCCCACGGGAGCAGGAACGTATACGGGAACTTTGACACTACAGCACCGATTTCAAAAATTCTTTCACCGTTAGAATGCTACACTATCTCCGAGTAATAAAAACTTTAACTCATCCCCATATTCCTACGGAAACGGTCACCATATTCCCACGGGAACGGGAATCTTTACTGATATTGAAAATGCGAATGTAGCTATGTCGGTATGTTTTTCGTATGTCTCCCGACATAATAGAATAACACATAGGCTACAAGATATTGTGTGAGCTGTCCTAAATATGACATTAAGTGTCAAGTAACTAGGAAAAAACCTACCTTTCTGCGAGCTATTCTGGCGTGCGTTGCAATAAACGTTAGTATGCTACAATTTATAAATCCTAAATATGACATTAAGTGTCAAGTAACTAGGAAAAAAACTTACTTTTTTGATTTTGTTTTCTAATTAGCAAATTTGAATTGTTTTTTGCCTAATAGGTATTACTTTAATAAGAATTATGCCGCGAAATCGTAAGTCTAATCTTTCCCAAAGTTCTAATAAAGCTCGAACTATTAAAGTAGCTAGACTTAACGAGACGTTTCCACAAGCCGAACAGCGAAGACTTGAACAGGCAGAGCGTCAGGCAGCTCTCAGAGCTGCCGAGACACCAGAGCAGTCCCAAGCTCGGTGTCGACATTATGCTGATTATTTGGCATCTAAACGGACTAATGAGACACCAGAACAGTCCCATGATCGACGTCAACAGCATGTCGAGCATCTAGCATCTCAACGGGCTGCGGAGACACCCGAACAGTCTCAAGCCCGACGTCAACATATCGCGGAATCTATGGCATCTCAACGGGCTTCTCAGACACCCGAACAGTCTCAAGCTCGGCGTCTTCAACAGGCGACATACTTGGCATCCCAAAGAGCTACGGAAACCGCTGAAGCTGCTGAAGCTCGCAGACGCGCTGTTGCTGAAAGGGCACAACAGCGACGACTAATATTTACAAGAAACACCTGGGTTGGATTCGATAAAGCTGCATTTCAGTACGACGAGACACTTGATTACGAAAGCCACAAGCTTATAAAAATAGAAGCGATGAATAAAGAATGCAGATTTTGCGGTGCACTTAAATGGAAAGAGGAAGCTGCAGGCATGTGTTGTTCGGGAGGAAAAGTAGCTCTTCCTTTAATAGACGAACCAGTTGAACCCCTTAAAGAACTTTTTTCAAATGAAACAGACGAGTCTCGCCGTTTCCTAAAACACATAAGGAAATACAATACATGTTTCCATATGACATCTTTTGGAGCTGATAACATTGTGTCGATGCCAGGATTTTATCCGACTTTTACAATCCAAGGGCAAATATACCACACGATTGGCTCTTTGCTTCCTGCTACTAATACGCAAGCAAAATTCTTGCAAGTTTATTTCATGGGTGATGAGGAAGCACAAGTTGATAGGCGTTCTGAGTACGTACCAGGTGTGGAAAGGAACACAGTCCAAAAAATACAAAAAGTTTTACATGATCACAACGTTTTAGTTCATGAATTTAAAATGGCTAAAGATAGAGTGACTAGCGATGATTACAAGGTTGTGATACACCCAGATCGTGTTCCACGTGGTGAACACGAAAGACGATTCAATGGCCCGACCACAAACGAAATAGCTGCCGTAGTTGTAAGTAGTGAACAAACTGCGTCTCGGGACATTGTTATTCAGGCGCACGATGGCCGGCTCACTAGAGTTCCGGACACTCATAGATTTTATGATGCTCTCGAGTACCCGATAATTTTTTGGAAAGGACAAGAGGGGTACAGTTTTGATATTCCTCAGACAAACCCAGTTACAAAACAACCCATACCGAACAAAAAAGTGTCGTGCAAAGACTTTTATGCATATCATATGATGATACGTCGAAATAATTTTAATTTATTGCTTCGATGTAGGCTTCTCCTTCTTCAGTTTTTGGTAGACATGTATGTCAAAATGGAGAGTGAGCGCTTAAGATTTATTGCCTTAAACCAAACAAAACTGCGAGCAGAAAACTACATACATTTACAAGACGCGATCAGGAATGATGCGAATTTAGATCCAAACAATTTGGGTCAAATGGTAATACTCCCATCGTCATTTGTAAATAGCCCTAGATATCTTCATGAGTACACGCAGGATGCGTTCACATACGTGCGTAACTACGGGAGGCCTGATTTGTTTATTACAATGACATGTAATCCCGCTTGGCCAGAAATTACTGAAGAGCTCATTCCAGGTCAAAATTCAACGGACAGACATGACTTAACAGCCAGATTATTTAAAACTAGCTGACCCACCCGGCGTTGCTCGGGTCTAACTTATTTAAAGCGATGTTCACATAAAACTGTCAAAAAACGAAAACTTAGAAGACTAAGTATAAGAATGCCTGAAAAGTTCTAGCTTCCCGTTTCCGTAGAAATATGACCATGAAATATAAAAGGGATAGTGTTAGTTTTAGAGTTTCCGTTCCCGTCACGGTTCGCTTTCCTTTTCCCGACCCATTAAAATTATGTAGAAGTTAGAGCTTTCATAAGTGAAAAAAAAAATGAAATTGCTCAAATCTAATAAAGATCTCACTTGCACCAAACTTTTTATCACCATTTCCAACAACATTTTCTATTAAATAAATAGGAATAATTTATACTTACAACACAATAGCCGTTGTTGGTGCTCGTGATGAGTTCCAGGATTAGTATTTGGAGTAGCTTATATTAGCGTGGCGTAGAAAAAAACTAACATTGTGACATAAATATTTTTTTAATCGCAATTGAAAAATATAACTGCTTGACAATATTTTAACATAAGAAAATTGAATACCGTAATTAGGCACTGTAGAACCCTGATCATAGGCCTAAGGTTATCTAGCTACTGCAGTATGCTCTTATAAACTATATTTAATGATTTTTTTCCTTCAGCATAAACATGCAGATTTTTTGATTTGGAAACACGTGAGCAAGCCACATAGAGCTGACCATGAGAAAAACATGGCGTGCCTAAATGTATGCCTGCTACCTTTAAGGTTTGACCCTGCGATTTGTTGATCGTCATTGAAAATGCGACTTTTAACGGGAACTGCAGGCGTTTAAAATTGAATGGCATGTTATTGGGTATGATTGGGATGCGCGGTATAAGAACATTTTCTCCCTTGGCTTCTCCAGTTAAAATTGTGGCCTTCACAATGTGCCTTCCTAGTTCGGTAACTCGCAACCGAGTACCGTTGCATAATCTTGGTGCATCCAGGTTACGCATCAACAAAACAGGTACACCTACCTTTAATTCCAATTTGTGTGATGGTACTCCGGACAACTCTAAAGAGTTAAGGAACTCTACTGGATAACTTGTTGTGTCATCAGATGACATAACTGTGTCAATAGAATTGTACACTGAAGTTTCGGTGTTTATTTCGGCCAAGATTTTTTTATTTATTTTCGTAACAGTCTCATTTTTCGGTGCTAGTATGGTTCTTTCACACAACCAATTTTCGTCAACAATGTTTTGTTGCATATTTGGAAAAACTTGTTCAATAAGTTCGTCTTCTGACTCCACAGAATGACAAAATTGCTGTGTGAAAGGAATCATGCCATCTTGGTCGGTGTCTAGGAGGCCTTCACCAATTTCTAGCAGTTTCTGAGCATATGTTCCTGATTCGATATCGCTGAATAACTGGACTCGCATGTTAGTGGTAAGATAAAGCTTTTCAACTTTAGACCAAAGATATGAGGCTTTAAGACATGCGTTAATTTCATCTACTGCAGTACCTCTCTCGATAACCGGTAAAGTCTGTCTAAAATCCCCTGCCAGTAACACTACCACACCACCCATCAACTTACGATTGCTTTGAATGTCTTGTAGACAGCGATCAAGCGCCTCAATTGCGCGCTTGTGTGACATAGTGCACTCGTCCCATACGATCAGCTTACATTGTTGCAACAGGGCGCCGCGGGCACTGCTCTTACTAATGTTGCACGTTGGGGTTTCTTCGCTTGCCAGATTTAGAGGTAATTTAAAAACCGAATGTGCTGTCCGTCCACCGCTCAGCAATGTTGCAGCGATCCCAGAGGAAGCCACCGCTAACGCAACATTACGGTCCTTACGAATTTTTGCAAGAATCAAATTGAGTAAAAATGTTTTACCTGTACCGCCCATGGCATCAAGAAAAAATTAATTAATTAATATTAATCAAATTAAGTAAAAATGTTTTACCTGTACCGCCTGGGGCGTCAAGAAAAAAAAGACCGCCTTCGCCAAGCTCAACACGTTGTAATATTTTGTTATATATGTCATTTTGCTCGGGTAGCAGGCGTGGTTCAGTTTCGCTGACTTGAGCGTCTAATAAGGCGGTATCGTAGCTTAGCTCTCTGATCAAATCGGTTGACAACTCTCCTCGACGCTGCGGTGTAGGTATACCGAAGTCGGACAATTTCTTACCAGAAATCATTATTATTTTGTCCTCTATATGGCTCAGTGCTTCATTAAAACATAGATCATTGTTGACTTGATCTATCCTTTCATATCTACGCAAGATATCCTCTGATAACGCAGCTTTATACTTATCCCATAGTTGAAGAGGATTGGATAAACCGCAAGTGCATATCAATATTGCAAATAGTTCTCTTATTTGTGAAGGAGATTGACACAGCACGGCCTCTTCCATTGTGGCATCCCAGTGGTTGTCATCTTCCAACAAACCCAACTTCTCACACGCTTGTCGAAAAGTTTCAAGTTCTTGACCGTCAACTGTTTTTAGATCCAAGAAGTTAGTGGGGCCCTGTACTACATTCAGCAGCATTCGCAAACAGTAACATTCGAAGTTACTAACATGCACTGTGTAAATGCGCCCAAGAGCATCTCCTGCCTTCACACCTGGCCAGCCGTCGACAATTGTTCCTTGCAATCGACGTTTCCATTCTTTCGACGACACGTTCCATGTATAGTAGCGGGGTACGTCAACATAAAGTAATGTTTTTGCAAATGCGTCATTTTGGCAAAGCACGAAAAATGCAGTTAGTGTAGTCTTAGGTGGTGCGGCCATTCTTTCTCTAAAATTGTTTTCAGTGAAGTAAATCCGCTGACCATTAGGCAGATGAACCGCAAGGTGAGTGACTGCTGGGTGTCTTTCATGTAAAGGCAGACCTAAAATCCGCCAAGCTGCTTCATTACTGCTAACATATCGACCGGCTCTAAACGTTTGCACCTCATCTCTCGGGTCAATATTAACATTCCCTTGCTGTCGAATGTTAAAAATAGCCTGGTCGCTGCCTTTGTTTATATATTTACAAATATATTTTATCGCCTGTACCGTATTGCAGAACTCTACATTTGTATGACAATCAAAAATTTTAGAGAGAAGGGGTGAATATGGGACAATCCAGCTATTGTCAACCAATACCTCTTGTGTTCCACCTCGGGTTTTTAAAGTTATCGTACGGCCGCCATCTCCTGGTGCTCTACGCCTGTACAGAGGATAGCCTTTTTCGTTAGTTTGAGTATCTTTTAAAAGCGCCCTTGGATACTTTTTGGTACATTTCCCTTCCTTCATGCATGGTGATGACGGATTTAGTGCACCACAGGGACCGTGAATCATATTTTTCGTAACAGTAACGTGGAGTTTTTGATCACTTTCGGGGTTTGGTATCTCCGCACTTATGACTTCGTCAATTTGGTTAGGGCGTAATTTTTCCGTTAACCACAGAAGTAAGTGTACGTGAGGCAGACCTCTTTTTTGCCACTCAATTGAGTACATGAAACATTTCATGTCTCCAAATATTTTACCTTTTTTAAGCAGAGCAACCAATTTTTGAACTTTTATTTTAAATAATCTGGCTGTTAAGTCATGTCTGTCCGTTGAATTTTGACCTGGAATGAGCTCTTCAGTAATTTCTGGCCAAGCGGGATTACATGTCATTGTAATAAACAAATCAGGCCTCCCGTAGTTACGCACGTATGTGAACGCATCCTGCGTGTACTCATGAAGATATCTAGGGCTATTTACAAATGACGATGGGAGTATTACCATTTGACCCAAATTGTTTGGATCTAAATTCGCATCATTCCTGATCGCGTCTTGTAAATGTATGTAGTTTTCTGCTCGCAGTTTTGTTTGGTTTAAGGCAATAAATCTTAAGCGCTCACTCTCCATTTTGACATACATGTCTACCAAAAACTGAAGAAGGAGAAGCCTACATCGAAGCAATAAATTAAAATTATTTCGACGTATCATCATATGATATGCATAAAAGTCTTTGCACGACACTTTTTTGTTCGGTATGGGTTGTTTTGTAACTGGGTTTGTCTGAGGAATATCAAAACTGTACCCCTCTTGTCCTTTCCAAAAAATTATCGGGTACTCGAGAGCATCATAAAATCTATGAGTGTCCGGAACTCTAGTGAGCCGGCCATCGTGCGCCTGAATAACAATGTCCCGAGACGCAGTTTGTTCACTACTTACAACTACGGCAGCTATTTCGTTTGTGGTCGGGCCATTGAATCGTCTTTCGTGTTCACCACGTGGAACACGATCTGGGTGTATCACAACCTTGTAATCATCGCTAGTCACTCTATCTTTAGCCATTTTAAATTCATGAACTAAAACGTTGTGATCATGTAAAACTTTTTGTATTTTTTGGACTGTGTTCCTTTCCACACCTGGTACGTACTCAGAACGCCTATCAACTTGTGCTTCCTCATCACCCATGAAATAAACTTGCAAGAATTTTGCTTGCGTATTAGTAGCAGGAAGCAAAGAGCCAATCGTGTGGTATATTTGCCCTTGGATTGTAAAAGTCGGATAAAATCCTGGCATCGACACAATGTTATCAGCTCCAAAAGATGTCATATGGAAACATGTATTGTATTTCCTTATGTGTTTTAGGAAACGGCGAGACTCGTCTGTTTCATTTGAAAAAAGTTCTTTAAGGGGTTCAACTGGTTCGTCTATTAAAGGAAGAGCTACTTTTCCTCCCGAACAACACATGCCTGCAGCTTCCTCTTTCCATTTAAGTGCACCGCAAAATCTGCATTCTTTATTCATCGCTTCTATTTTTATAAGCTTGTGGCTTTCGTAATCAAGTGTCTCGTCGTACTGAAATGCAGCTTTATCGAATCCAACCCAGGTGTTTCTTGTAAATATTAGTCGTCGCTGTTGTGCCCTTTCAGCAACAGCGCGTCTGCGAGCTTCAGCAGCTTCAGCGGTTTCCGTAGCTCTTTGGGATGCCAAGTATGTCGCCTGTTGAAGACGCCGAGCTTGAGACTGTTCGGGTGTCTGAGAAGCCCGTTGAGATGCCATAGATTCCGCGATATGTTGACGTCGGGCTTGAGACTGTTCGGGTGTCTCCGCAGCCCGTTGAGATGCTAGATGCTCGGCATGCTGTTGACGTCGATCATGGGACTGTTCTGGTGTCTCATTAGTCCGTTTAGATGCCAAATAATCAGCATAATGTCGACACCGAGCTTGGGACTGCTCTGGTGTCTCGGCAGCTCTGAGAGCTGCCTGACGCTCTGCCTGTTCAAGTCTTCGCTGTTCGGCTTGTGGAAACGTCTCGTTAAGTCTAGCTACTTTAATAGTTCGAGCTTTATTAGAACTTTGGGAAAGATTAGACTTACGATTTCGCGGCATAATTCTTATTAAAGTAATACCTATTAGGCAAAAAACAATTCAAATTTGCTAATTAGAAAACAAAATCAAAAAAGTAAGTTTTTTTCCTAGTTACTTGACACTTAATGTCATATTTAGGATTTATAAATTGTAGCATACTAACGTTTATTGCAACGCACGCCAGAATAGCTCGCAGAAAGGTAGGTTTTTTCCTAGTTACTTGACACTTAATGTCATATTTAGGACAGCTCACACAATATCTTGTAGCCTATGTGTTATTCTATTATGTCGGGAGACATACGAAAAACATACCGACATAGCTACATTCGCATTTTCAATATCAGTAAAGATTCCCGTTCCCGTGGGAATATGGTGACCGTTTCCGTAGGAATATGGGGATGAGTTAAAGTTTTTATTACTCGGAGATAGTGTAGCATTCTAACGGTGAAAGAATTTTTGAAATCGGTGCTGTAGTGTCAAAGTTCCCGTATACGTTCCTGCTCCCGTGGGAGTATAGGGAACCGTAGGAATATGGGGCTGAATTAGTTTTTATGTTTCTCGGGGATAGTGTAGCATTCTAAAGGTGAAAGAATTTTTGAAATCGGTGCTGTAGTGTCAAAGTTCACGTATACGTTCCTGCTCCCGTGGGAGTATAGGGAACCGTAGGAATATGGGACTGAATTAGTTTTTATGTTTCTCGGGGATAGTGTAGCATTCTAACGGTGAAAGAATTTTTGAAATCGGTGCTGTAGTGTCAAAGTTCCCGTATATGTTCCTGCTCCCGTGGGAGTATAGGGAACCGTAGGAATATGGGGATGAATTAGTTTTTATGTTTCTCGGGGATAGTGTAGCATTCTAACGGTGAAAGAATTTTTGAAAACGGTGCTGTAGTGTCAAAGTTCCCGTATACGTTCCTGCTCCCGTGGGAATATAGGGAACCGTAGGAATATGGGGCTGAATTAGTTTTTATGTTTCTTGGGGATAGTGTAGCATTCTAACGGTGAAAGAATTTTTGAAATCGGTGCTGTAGTGTCAAAGTTCCCGTATACGTTCCTACTCCCGTGGGAATTTTGGTAACCGTAGGAATATGGGGATGAATTAGTTTTTATGTTTCTCGGGGATAGTGTAGCATTCTAACGGTGAAAGAATTTTTGAAATCGGTGCTGTAGTGTCAAAGTTCCCGTATACGTTCCTGCTCCCGTGGGAGTATAGGGAACCGTAGGAATATGGGACTGAATTAGTTTTTATGTTTCTCGGGGATAGTGTAGCATTCTAACGGTGAAAGAATTTTTGAAATCGGTGCTGTAGTGTCAAAGTTCCCGTATACGTTCCTGCTCCCGTGGGAATATAGGGAACCGTAGGAATATGGGGCTGAATTAGTTTTTATGTTTCTTGGGGATAGTGTAGCATTCTAACGGTGAAAGAATTTTTGAAATTGGTGCTGTAGTGTCAAAGTTCCCGTATACGTTCCTACTCCCGTGGGAATTTTGGTAACCGTAGGAATATGGGGATGAATTAGTTTTTATGTTTCTCGGGGATAGTGTAGCATTCTAACGGTGAAAGAATTTTTGAAATCGGTGCTGTAGTGTCAAAGTTCCCGTATACGTTCCTGCTCCCGTGGGAATATAGGGAACCGTAGGAATATGGGGATGAATTAGTTTTTATGTTACTCGGGGATAATGAAGCATTCTAACAGTGGAAAAATTTTTGAAATCGGTGTTGTAGTTTCTAAATTCCCGTATACGTTCCCGTTCCCGTGGGAATTTAGGGATAAAATATAGCCTATGTGTTATTCTGATGTATAAGCTATATTATTGGAAAGTTTAATTGAAATCCATTCAGTAGTTTTTGCGTGAAAGAGGAACAAACATACATCCAAACATACAAACTTTCACGTTTATAATATTAGTAGGATAAAAGTTCAAAAATTGGTTGCTCTGCTTAAAAAAGGTAAAATATTTGGAGACATGAAATGTTTCATGTACTCAATTGAGTGGCAAAAAAGAGGTCTGCCTCACGTACACTTACTTCTGTGGTTAACGGAAAAATTACGCCCTAACCAAATTGACGAAGTCATAAGTGCGGAGATACCAAACCCCGAAAGTGATCAAAAACTCCACGTTACTGTTACGAAAAATATGATTCACGGTCCCTGTGGTGCACTAAATCCGTCATCACCATGCATGAAGGAAGGGAAATGTACCAAAAAGTATCCAAGGGCGCTTTTAAAAGATACTCAAACTAACGAAAAAGGCTATCCTCTGTACAGGCGTAGAGCACCAGGAGATGGCGGCCGTACGATAACTTTAAAAACCCGAGGTGGAACACAAGAGGTATTGGTTGACAATAGCTGGATTGTCCCATATTCACCCCTTCTCTCTAAAATTTTTGATTGTCATACAAATGTAGAGTTCTGCAATACGGTACAGGCGATAAAATATATTTGTAAATATATAAACAAAGGCAGCGACCAGGCTATTTTTAACATTCGACAGCAAGGGAATGTTAATATTGACCCGAGAGATGAGGTGCAAACGTTTAGAGCCGGTCGATATGTTAGCAGTAATGAAGCAGCTTGGCGGATTTTAGGTCTGCCTTTACATGAAAGACACCCAGCAGTCACTCACCTTGCGGTTCATCTGCCTAATGGTCAGCGGATTTACTTCACTGAAAACAATTTTAGAGAAAGAATGGCCGCACCACCTAAGACTACACTAACTGCATTTTTCGTGCTTTGCCAAAATGACGCATTTGCAAAAACATTACTTTATGTTGACGTACCCCGCTACTATACATGGAACGTGTCGTCGAAAGAATGGAAACGTCGATTGCAAGGAACAATTGTCGACGGCTGGCCAGGTGTGAAGGCAGGAGATGCTCTTGGGCGCATTTACACAGTGCATGTTAGTAACTTCGAATGTTACTGTTTGCGAATGCTGCTGAATGTAGTACAGGGCCCCACTAACTTCTTGGATCTAAAAACAGTTGACGGTCAAGAACTTGAAACTTTTCGACAAGCGTGTGAGAAGTTGGGTTTGTTGGAAGATGACAACCACTGGGATGCCACAATGGAAGAGGCCGTGCTGTGTCAATCTCCTTCACAAATAAGAGAACTATTTGCAATATTGATATGCACTTGCGGTTTATCCAATCCTCTTCAACTATGGGATAAGTATAAAGCTGCGTTATCAGAGGATATCTTGCGTAGATATGAAAGGATAGATCAAGTCAACAATGATCTATGTTTTAATGAAGCACTGAGCCATATAGAGGACAAAATAATAATGATTTCTGGTAAGAAATTGTCCGACTTCGGTATACCTACACCGCAGCGTCGAGGAGAGTTGTCAACCGATTTGATCAGAGAGCTAAGCTACGATACCGCCTTATTAGACGCTCAAGTCAGCGAAACTGAACCACGCCTGCTACCCGAGCAAAATGACATATATAACAAAATATTACAACGTGTTGAGCTTGGCGAAGGCGGTCTTTTTTTTCTTGACGCCCCAGGCGGTACAGGTAAAACATTTTTACTTAATTTGATTAATATTAATTAATTAATTTTTTCTTGATGCCATGGGCGGTACAGGTAAAACATTTTTACTCAATTTGATTCTTGCAAAAATTCGTAAGGACCGTAATGTTGCGTTAGCGGTGGCTTCCTCTGGGATCGCTGCAACATTGCTGAGCGGTGGACGGACAGCACATTCGGTTTTTAAATTACCTCTAAATCTGGCAAGCGAAGAAACCCCAACGTGCAACATTAGTAAGAGCAGTGCCCGCGGCGCCCTGTTGCAACAATGTAAGCTGATCGTATGGGACGAGTGCACTATGTCACACAAGCGCGCAATTGAGGCGCTTGATCGCTGTCTACAAGACATTCAAAGCAATCGTAAGTTGATGGGTGGTGTGGTAGTGTTACTGGCAGGGGATTTTAGACAGACTTTACCGGTTATCGAGAGAGGTACTGCAGCAGATGAAATTAACGCATGTCTTAAAGCCTCATATCTTTGGTCTAAAGTTGAAAAGCTTTATCTTACCACTAACATGCGAGTCCAGTTATTCAGCGATATCGAATCAGGAACATATGCTCAGAAACTGCTAGAAATTGGTGAAGGCCTCCTAGACACCGACCAAGATGGCATGATTCCTTTCACACAGCAATTTTGTCATTCTGTGGAGTCAGAAGACGAACTTATTGAACAAGTTTTTCCAAATATGCAACAAAACATTGTTGACGAAAATTGGTTGTGTGAAAGAACCATACTAGCACCGAAAAATGAGACTGTTACGAAAATAAATAAAAAAATCTTGGCCGAAATAAACACCGAAACTTCAGTGTACAATTCTATTGACACAGTTATGTCATCTGATGACACAACAAGTTATCCAGTAGAGTTCCTTAACTCTTTAGAGTTGTCCGGAGTACCATCACACAAATTGGAATTAAAGGTAGGTGTACCTGTTTTGTTGATGCGTAACCTGGATGCACCAAGATTATGCAACGGTACTCGGTTGCGAGTTACCGAACTAGGAAGGCACATTGTGAAGGCCACAATTTTAACTGGAGAAGCCAAGGGAGAAAATGTTCTTATACCGCGCATCCCAATCATACCCAATAACATGCCATTCAATTTTAAACGCCTGCAGTTCCCGTTAAAAGTCGCATTTTCAATGACGATCAACAAATCGCAGGGTCAAACCTTAAAGGTAGCAGGCATACATTTAGGCACGCCATGTTTTTCTCATGGTCAGCTCTATGTGGCTTGCTCACGTGTTTCCAAATCAAAAAATCTGCATGTTTATGCTGAAGGAAAAAAATCATTAAATATAGTTTATAAGAGCATACTGCAGTAGCTAGATAACTATAGGCCTATGATCAGGGTTCTACAGTGCCTAATTACGGTATTCAATTTTCTTATGTTAAAATATTGTCAAGCAGTTATATTTTTCAATTGCGATTAAAAAAATATTTATGTCACAATGTTAGTTTTTTTCTACGCCACGCTAATATAAGCTACTCCAAATACTAATCCTGGAACTCATCACGAGCACCAACAACGGCTATTGTGTTGTAAGTATAAATTATTCCTATTTATTTAATAGAAAATGTTGTTGGAAATGGTGATAAAAAGTTTGGTGCAAGTGAGATCTTTATTAGATTTGAGCAATTTCATTTTTTTTTTCACTTATGAAAGCTCTAACTTCTACATAATTTTAATGGGTCGGGAAAAGGAAAGCGAACCGTGACGGGAACGGAAACTCTAAAACTAACACTATCCCTTTTATATTTCATGGTCATATTTCTACGGAAACGGGAAGCTAGAACTTTTCAGGCATTCTTATACTTAGTCTTCTAAGTTTTCGTTTTTTGACAGTTTTATGTGAACATCGCTTTAAATAAGTTAGACCCGAGCAACGCCGGGTGGGTCAGCTAGTTGATTATAAAAATATTATCGACATTCTTGAACGACTTGCTATTGATAACCTGAAAAATATCGTCAGATTGATGTTTGCTTATGTGACTCGATCCGATAAAAGGGACTTACTATAGGCAAAAAATCGGTTGTTGGATCATGATTGATTACATAAGTTCTTTAACTGAATATTCATAAAGCGCAATCAGAAATTGTAACATCGCTATTATTTCACAAAATATAAATTCAGAGAAACGATTTTTTACATGGGTTTGAATGGTACATCAGCGCTTTTCAGAGCGTGCTGTGTAAGCTTTCACTTTTGCCTAAAAGGTGACTTTTCTCGGATCGCGTCACATATAAACCTTTTAACATGTAAATTTTTGATCGAAAGATACTAACCAGTAAAGCATCAAGCGCATTTTGGATGTTCTGGCCGTGGATTCGTTGTCTCCACATCTTGATTTCTGACAGAAAATTTTCTTTCGAACAATCCGATATATCTTCGTAAAATGTGTAGAGGTCAGCGCATTTCTTTTCGTAAAATTTTTGTTTAAAAAACAGTTGCCCGAAAATTTGGAAAATGGGTTTGTGTTCTGAGAACTGACTTTTAAGTTGAGAAATGAACGTATCAAGAAACGGAATGTAGAAAAAAATTCTGTAGTAGTCTTCAATACTTTGTGCTTGAACGTTGCACCGGTTTTTTAGTTGATTGCAACGGCGGCGGCGCGCGGCGGCGTGGCAATTTCATTGTGATTTCGTATTCAGAACAAATTCTAGCAACATGCTCATAAATAACGTGGAAAGTTGAATCTGCGTTTTCGTGTTTGTACGTAAATTTATACAAAGCGTCATCTGCCAGCTTAGAAGCCTCACCCAGATCTTGGTTCTTAGATTGCAATTCCCGACTCAAAGGCAAAACAATCGACTTAACTGATTCCATAGTGTGACAGGCGATTTGGAATTCAACCGTCAAAATCACTGTCAAAAGATGCAATGCATTTTGCGAAGTATCTCGATCTTTCCACGTTTTGATTTCTTCCAAAGATCCAATAACAGCCGGTTGCAATTCAACGTATGTTCCAACTGCTTCATGAGACTGAGCCCACCTGGTAGGAAAAACAGACTTCAACTTTTTTTTTCTCACTTTTGTTTGTAATTTTTGAAATTTCTTGGTGTAGAACGTCTTGTTTTTTAGGCCAGTGAAAAATGCTTCAATCGCTCCGATAGTTCCTAACGCATTTTTGATTCCTGACACTTCGCATGCTGCATTGACTGTCAAACTAAAGCTTTGTGCAGCGCAATGTACATTGCAAGGGGGAAATTCGATCTCAAATGAGCCTGTGCACCAATGAATTGGACACTCACTGCCGGAGCTCCGTCGAATGCTTGGCCATACATATATGAGCAATCGACGCCAACATCGTGTAAATAATTTCTGATTGAATCTGCTAAACATCGTATATATAAATAAAATTTTGCGTAATAGACCCCCCCCCCCCCCCCCATGGCCAAATCCTGGATCCGCCACTGGCTGCAGTGAATCTCTGTAACACTCCCACTCATACTGCCCGTATTGAAGGGACCCCGGAGAAGACTATTGCAGCAAGTAGAGGGGCCAAAACTTTCGGTTCTAACGCGAACTGTGATAGTTTTAGTTTAGTTTTTAGTTTATTGAACATTGTTAAATAAAGCATTCCTATAAATATTACAAGATATGCACTTGATAAACAAAATTCAATATGACATGGCTTCTGCCGTCTGTCAGATTGACAATTTTTGTATACTGTTACATATAATTAACCGAAATATAAACTTTTTAAACAACTATTCCTTTTAAAATGGTAAATTGTATGGCAAGTCTCCTCTGTGTGGTATATATATAGTTAAGATTTAGAATTTCTCCCCGCAGCCGCACCATCATGGATATTTCTTCGATGCTAAGTTCATCACGAAAGTAGTTCTCCTGGAGCAAATTGTGATTTATCTGACAGTAAACCGTACGATACAAGGAGTTTGGGGCCTGTTCTATATACCTGCTTCTAGCTTGTTCATCGACCTTTGCAATTAGCTGATACAAGTCCATCATAAATTTGTTTAGATCATCAGCGTTGTAGCTTATATCCACGCCAGTAGTGCTTTCCAACACAAGCCATTCTCTGTACCACCCTATTTTGGAATGGATAGCTTTCAAGGCCGCCTTTTTCGGTAGCCGATGGTCTCCCAAGCTTAAACTTCTACATATATACAGGGTGTTCCGCACTTCGTGTATTATCCTTTGGGATTTTATACAAATACAATTGTAACAAGAAGTGTTCAAAGTGCCCTCCTTCGTTTTAAATGCATGCCAGAGCCCGTTTTTGGATTTCATTGTGAGTGTTTGTCAAAACTTTGCTTCGCGAAGAAAATTTGATCACCACCTAAAAATCTGAAAGTCTGGCAACCATAAACCTATGGAAGCTCAACTTAAATACAGTCTTAAAGGTTGTTATTTCATAAATTTAAAAATTAAGTCTAAGATTAGGTCTCTATCATCAGTATTCACAGAGATATCGAATTTATCACAGGTCAGGGTACACTAAAGTAAGCCTTTTTTTTAAATTGTCAAAAAGTGATGTCAAAGTTGAGAAACGAGCTGTACTGTGGAATAATTTTTTTCTTAGAATATGACCAAGAATCACACCATAAAGGATAATACACGAAATACGGAACACCCTGTATAATCTACTTGTAATTTGAGAGTTTTCACAAACAGCGTGGACAGTCCTGTTTCGAGCATTATCAAATAAAGGCGTATTCGCCAATAGATGAAACGTTTTCTTAATGTAGAATCGCAAAAGCTTTTCAACAGTTTCATATTGGTTACCTCCCTAAACCGGTGCAGCGTAAAACATAATGGATTCTGCTACAGCTTCAAAAATTTTGTATTTGCTGGATAAGTTCACAAAGGGGCTACCCTCATCAAACTGCTCCAACCTCCCACCTCATCCCGTCCAATGTCAAAGGACTCAAGGTCGACCAACCCGGACGGTACGGGTGCCGAGACTATCGGCTCCGTGGCTGAAAGGAGGGGACCTCCTTTGAGCTCCGGAAACACTACTTCCCTTCCTTAAGTTGAAGGTGAAACTTTGACTAACAGTGGAACGAACAACGAAATTGTGTCCAATCCCCCTAACCCCAAAGTTGGAGGTGAAACTGTGACTTACAGTGGAACTGAAAACGAAAGGGTATCCAATCCCCCTAACCCCAAAGTTGGAGGTGAAACTGTGACTTACAGTGGAACTGAAAACGAAAGGGTCGCCAATCCCCTTATCCACCAAGGTGAAGGTGAAACTGTGCCTAACAGTGGAACGGACAACGAAGGAGATCCCAACCTCCCTACCGTCCTAGATCATAAAGTGAGGCGGAACGCAGAGGGAATTGCGAAGGTGTTAGGTGAGGTACCTTAACCTAAGCTTGATTCAACGCAATCTGCCAAGCTTGAATGGGTAATGAAAATCATTGCCATAAATGAAAGAAACTGCGCAGACTCAACGTCTAAACGCCAACGTTCGTTCGAGAAGTCAACCCCGAACGCCAAAAGGTCTAAGGTGCAAAAATCAAGCACCCTCAGCCCCAAAAAGTACATGTCGTACAGTGACGCACTGAAGGACAAAACCATTTTCGCTGTCATCAACAGGAGTAACGCAGATGGTGCGGTCTCTTTCGATCAATGGGCGATTATCATGAACAAGCTCCAGGCCTCCTGCTGGACTCTTATGATGGGAAACCCAGGAGAACCTGCCATCTTTGAAGACGCAGGATGGTATCAGGAACGCGTCAAGTTAGTCGCTTTTGATGGAGAGAAATCGCGGGATCTGTATAATCTCGTGATTTCTTAGGTTAGAGGGCCTGGTTCTAAGCTTGAAGTCGTGTCAAGTTAGGATATCCCTTGCAGGCCTAGGGCTCGCGATAGATTACCAGCAGAACTCTCCTGCAATGACACAATCATGAAAATGATTCAATTTGGCAATCCTACCCTACCTACTCATGACTGGAAAGTCGTGAAGCTGGAAGAGCCGGACGGTCAATATAGATCAGCTATAATAGTCATCAAAAAGGACTCCCTAGCTGCCATGGCTGCGACAAAAGGCGTGATTCTGTTCGGCCGGTCAAACATTGCCTTAAAAATATATAAAGGTCAATTGAACTTTTCATTTTGATTTTAAAAATCAACACTCCGTAAGAAAATAATAAATTCTTTTTATTTTTTTTTCTTTTTTTTTATTTAATTGTTAGCTCAAAATTTTTTTTCTGCCCGATTGCAAAACTTGGGTTATAGTACTAGTGGAGGGCCGTAAGATTTTTACCTAGGAATCCAGGGCCAGTCCATGGATTTTCGTGAAATTTTTGGAACTATGTTTTGCATGGCGTATAGAAAAAAGTTAAAAAAAAAATTTTCACCGCTGTCAATTTTTTGAATATTTTTAAAATTAATTTTTAACTTCTAGAATTTTCGTTTATTTATGTAGGGTGTTTCAGATACGGTTTTCCAAAGGCTCAGTATGGATAGGTTTGGTCAAGACAAAAAAAGAAATTTACGGGACGGGGGGTCTAAATCCCTCCGTGTAGGCGCGAGGGGCAATTTTATATGAAATTTACTCAATTTCTTAAAAAATAATTAAAAATCAACTAATACTTTTTTTGAAAGCTATTTCAATAAAAATTTTAATTTGAGTTCACTTAATGAAAAGTTATTGAGAGATCAAGCCTAAAAGTCGAAATTTTGAAAAAAAGAAAATATTTTGTTTTTTTATTTTATAAAAAATTTTGGCCCATTAAGGGCAAAATGTACGAAATGTACTTTTTTTTCAGAAAACAAAATGTCCTTAATTTCCCGCTAATTGAACTTTATTCCCGAAAGTGAAACATGAAATGTGTTTCAAATAGCATATAAATAAATGTTAAAAAAAATTTCATTTGATCTTAATTTTAATATAAATAATAAATACCTACTTATTAAAATTTTAGAGTTATCTTTTAATTATTTTAGTTTTAAGTTAAATTTTAAAACTAAGACCTATAAAAAACTTGAACTTTGGTCTCAAAGAACAGTAGGTACATGTACTGTATTTAACAAAACCGAATGTCGAATGCTCTTGAAAACAGATTTTTGGCATTGAATTATTGAAAATCTTCCTCTAGTTTAGAGGCGGTATTTATGATATTTATTATGACCCACATTAAAGCAAATTCTTATAAAAATTGTTGTCACCAGTCCACGTGGCCTGGGAATATTCTCAAACACCTTTGTGATAATCTTCTTCTCCTTCGGCCTCAACCAAAATTATTCGATAACAGCTTCGATTTCGGGCGAGCTCTCTTAAATTTTTCACACTTAAGCGGTTGTGGTCTTCTTCTACTTGATTGCGCCACCTAAGACGAGATCTTTCAATTCCGCTGTTTCCCTGCAATATGCTTTCGAAAACGCTTTGAACCGTAGCGTTGATCTCCATCCGCTGGACATAGTCCAGCCATCATATAGCCTCGTGATGTGTACATATTATTTACGACGTCTCTAGCGGATCGTAGCTAGACGAAGTCCAGTACTACCTCGAAGTTATGTCTGTCTATAGTGCTGTCCAATTTGTCGATGTTCTCTGTCTTTCGTTGATGAAAGCATATTGTAACGTGCCATTAGTTCTCAAAAATAAAACTTTTCCTTTCTTTACTTTAATTCTATTATTTTTATTCAATATCTACTTTCGGTATACAACTCGACTAATAATCACGTTAATTCAATATTCACACTATCACTTTCTAAATAAAACTGACTTCTGGTTGCGTCAGCTCCCTCTTTATATAGAAGTGTGAAATATCGAGAGCATTCTGGTAGTTTTGCTATGAACCATGATGTCTAGACAAGTTCCCCTCCCGGTATATTTCTGCACACACAGACACACTCACAACCAACGCCTTCCATTATAGTGTTGCCACTTTTGTTTTCGGTTGAACGTTTTCGATTAGGAAATTGGTATTAATGTTGGGTTTGCATTACACTGCCCCCTCCTTAAGATTGTTCGTCCCGAATAATTCCATCTGCAGCCTCGCCACTATATCGATGCAGCCGGTCACAATGAACTACTTTTAACTTGCCTCTTAGTCCTACTTGGATGCGGTAAACAACGTCGTTAATCCTCGTGATAACAATATAAGGACCTTCCCAGTTCTGCTGAAGTTTCGGTGACAATCCCTTTTGACGATGAGGATTATAAAGCTACACACGATCTCCTGCTTGGAATCCTGCCGTTGTCGCTTTTGTGTCGTACCGTGTCTTCATCCGGTCGCTGTAGGCTTTCATCCGTTCCCTTGTTCTTTTATGGATGTCAGCGAGTCTCTCCTTGAGGTCGTCCACATACTCGTTCGTGTCCTGTGGCTCCTCTGTGGGGCACCCAAATTTAAGTTCGCTGGGCAGCCGCATGGTTTTCCCGAACAGGATGTCAGATGGTGTTTGTCCTGTCGAGCTATGTACTGCACTTCTATAGGCCATCAGGAATAGCGGTACGTGCCTATCCCAGTCTCTTTGGTAGTCGCCTTAGGGATGTTGGAAATGGAAAAATATATCGATATATATCGTATCGATATATATCAAAAAAAATATCAAGTATCGATATATCGAATCAGAAAAATATCGATATATCCTACTAGTCCTACTAGTATTATAAACGTGAAAGTTTGTATATGTGGATGTATGTTTGTTACTCTTTCACGCAAAAACTACTGCATGGATTTTACTTAAACTTTCCAATAAAATAGCTTATACATCAGAATAACACATAGGCTACAATTTATCCCTAAATTCCCACGGGAACGGGAACGTATACGGGAACTTAGAAACTACAACACCGATTTCAATTTTTTTTCCACTGTTAGAATACTTCATTATCCCCGAGTAACATAAAAACTAATTCATCCCCATATTCTTACGGTTCCCTATATTCCCACGGGAGCAGGAACGAATACGGGAACTTTGACACTACAGCACCGATTTCAAAAATTCTTTCACCCTTAGAATGCTACACTATCCCCGAGTAACATAAAAACTAATTCATCCCCATATTCCTACGGTTCCCTATATTCCCTATATTCCCACGGGAGCAGGAACGTATACGGGAACTTTGACACTACAGCACCGATTTCAAAAATTCTTTCACCGTTAGAATGCTACACTATCCCCGAGTAACATAAAAACTAATTCATCCCCATATTCCTACGGCTCCCTATATACAGCACCTATTTCAAAAATTCTTTCATCGTTAGAATGCTACACTATCTCTGTGTAGCATTAACTTTAATTCATCCACATATTCCTACGGAAATGGTAGTAATTACTAATATAATAAGTGTGAAAGGAGCTCTGTCTGTCCGTCATTCTATGTTACCATCTCCCGCCCAAACTAATAAACCGATTTAAATGAAATTTTAAACAAATATTGTTCAGAACCTGGGGAAAGACATAGACTATATATTTTTTCCCTATATTCCCACGGGAGCAGGAACGAATACGGGAACTTTTACACTACAGCACCGATTTCAAAAATTCTTCCACCGTTGGAATGCTCCATAATCCCGGAGTAACAGTAACTTTAACTTATCTACATATTCCCACGAAAACGGTCACCATATTCCCACGGGAACGGGAGCCTTTACTAATATTGAAAATGCGAATGTAGCTATGTCGGTATGTTTTTCGTATGTCTCCTGTTCAAACTGCTAAACAGATTATATTAAATTAGCTACAGAGATGGTCTAGAACATGCGGATATATTTATCTATCCTTATATTCCCACGGGAACGGAAATGGGAATTCAAAAACTAAGGTCTCAAAAGTATTTTTAACAGGGCTACAAGGTGCTGAAATAGGGATTGAATGTTTTTTTTTTGGAAATACCGCCTTTTTTAGGCTAGAAGTTTTATTTCCTAAAAAGTTAAAAATGCTGCTGATGCTGTAAGTCACTATTCCACGCGGACGAAGTCGCGGGCACAGCTAGTTTTATATAATGAAATGTGCGACCTTAAAAATGAGAAAAAATAATAAAAAAAAGTAGTAAGAAAAACAAACATAAAGAATTAATTTTTTTCTGTATTTTTATTAATTAAACCGATATTTTTCAACCCCAGTGCCCAGTAGTGGATGGGCGTCGTACTATTCGGGTAGGCTCTGACTGGTGCCAACTTGGCGGCGCCCAGGTGCTGTAACTTATAGTACACGTCAATTGTGCTTACCAGAGCTGACCTGCTAAACTAGTAAGTGCGAGTGTTGACAAGGGAATCCGGAACAAAAGAATTGTGGTTGATCAACACTATAATTGCTCTGCGAACAATGACTGGCTGCACGAATCCCAGTGGTCTGGGACGAGAGCTTTCGTGTAAATGTTCCAGCGGATGAATTCGCAGGACAGAATCAACGGTGGACTTCAGCAGCCATAAAAGCAGAAACCCTTGAAGGAGCTACTCCAACATATTTGGTTGAAAGGTCTTTCGGGGTCTTTCAATACTAGGACAGGGTATTGAAGTAGAGATGGTGGCGGATGAGCTCCTGGTGAGCCAACGGCAGCACTCACACCCCTGCAGCAGGGTACTGACACTGGACATTCCAGCCCTTTGTGTTCGAAGGGATCCAAAAGGACCTGGCCCTCCAGGTTGGGTGTTGTGCGTAGGGTTAACTACCCAACCACGAAAAAAAAAATATTAGTTCCGAAACAACTAATAGCCTCGGATAACGATAATGATTTCAAAGTTGACGACACAAGCAAACGAAAAAAGGACAATGACCTCCGGATCTGCACGTGGAACGTAAGATCTCTTAACGGAGTAGGTGCAGCCGTTCCCGTTCCCGTGGGAATTTTCTCATAGTTGGAAAACTCTTTTCTATACCTGTCGCTGTTAGTTTTGTTTTACAGGAACAACCCATAAAATTCATGCAACGTTCATTGATCACTGGGCACTGGGGTTGAAAATCATTTTTTAAATGAAATTAATTCTTTTTGTATGTTTTTCTTACTACTTTTTTTTATTATTTTTTCTCATTTTTAAGGTCGCACATTTCATTATTTAAAATATATCGATATATCGATATATCGATATTTTTCTGATTCGATATATCGATACTTGATATTTTTTTTGATATATATCGATACGATATATATCGATATATTTTTCCATTTCCAACATCCCTACTACAGACAAAAGAAACAACGCTTATTTGGGTCGGATTTGTCGTTAGAGGAAGACTCAGGGATAAGGTGATTAGCCAAAATCCAGTCAATGAGCGAATAATGACCATCCGCATCAAGGCTAAATTCGCCAACATTAGCCTTATATGCGCCCACGCCCCCACAGAAGAGAAAGACGACGATTCCAAAGACTGTTTCTACGAGCTCCTCGAAGAAACGTATGAGCAGTGCCCTAGACACGACGTGAAAATCGTTCTTGGCGATTTTAACGCAAAGCTAGGGAAGGAGGACATCTTTGGAAACACAATCGGTAAGCATAGCCTCCATGACAAAACCTCCGAAAACGGACTGAGGCTAATCGATTTTGCTGCGGGGCTGAATCTTGTTGTAAGTAGTGCACGCTTCCCGCATCTCAAAATTCATAAAGGTACATGGCGATCCCCAGATCAATTAACCGTCAACCAAATTGACCATGTTGCGATCGACGCAAGGCACTCTTCCAGTGTGCCAGACAGCGTTGCCGCAGTAAAATTTTTCAAGGTGCCATTTTCGGTAACCAAAGGTGCCAACCGGGTGCCACCAGCTCTTCAAAGGTAGAGAGATATTTAAAAACACAAAAACAAATACTTTCCCATTAAGTATCATTACGATTATTTGGGCATGAATTAGTACACACACACACACACGATATGTATGTTTCACTACTTGAAAAAAAAAATCCCTTTCATTGTTTTTCGAATGACTTTATTAAGTTTTCCTCATTAAAATGTATCAAGCTCTTAAGGTGCCAAAATGAGAGCTAAAGGTGCCAAGGTGCCAATCGAGACTGAAGGGTGCCAAAATGGCACAATTGTGCCACTTCGGCAACGCTGGTGCCAGATGTCCGAACTTTCTGAGGGGCCAACTTTGACTCGGACCACTACCTTGTTGTAGCTAAGGTACGAATGAGGATATCTTGTTCACGACCAGCGCGAACTAACGCTGTGAAGAGATATGACGTCGGAAAGCTACAATCGCAAGAGATTGCCAATGCCTTTTCCAATCGAGTGTCCCTTCAATTATCCTTGAACCCCATGCCGCCAGCATTAAACATTGAAGACCAGTGGCAGCAATGCCAAGAAGCCGTCAGAACCGCTGCTTCTGAGGTTCTGGGTTTCACTCGGCCACCAAAACGAAACCCATGGTTCGATGAAGAATGCAGGCAGGCAAATGCAGCCAAACAAAAAGCACGTAAATGCTGATGCAAAAACAAACGAGGGATGCTGCAGAGATTTACAAGGAGAAAAGAAGGGAAGAACACCGAATTCTCAAAAAGAAAAAGAAGCAGCATGAGAAGCGCTCGTTTGAGGAAATAGAGAGGTGCCGTGACAGGAACGAGATTCGGAAGGCAAACCCCGAACTCAAGCCTGTAAAGACCAGCAGGGAAACATAGTTATAGAGTCACAGTTTCTACTGAGGATCTGGAAAGATCATTTCTGCTGACTGCTTAACGGCGATGAGGACACTAATTCCGCTGTCAGGCAGATTGCCCCATTCAGCTTGGACGATGATCAAGAATGCCGTCCTCCCGACCTAGAAGAGGTTAAGCTTGCCATATGCAAACTTAAATCAAATAAGACTGCAGGTGCAGATGGCCTTGATGCCGAACTTTTCAAGGCAGCTGGAGATCAGTTGGAAAGGAGCATGCACCAGCTGATCTGCATGATATGGTCGGAAGAAAGCATGCCCGATGAATGGAACCTCAGTATCGTATGCCCGATCCTAAAGAAGGGAGACCCTCACAATTGCGCCAATTACAGAGGGATAAGCCTCCTTAACGTCGCTTATAAGATCTTGTCTGCTGTAATATGTGAACGTCTGAAACCCCACGCCAACAACTTGATAGGTCCTTATCAATGTGGTTTTAGACCAGAAAAGTCCACAATAGACCAAATTTTCACATTACGGCAGATCTTGGAAAAAACCCGAGAATATAATATCGATATTCACCATCTCTTTATCGATTTCAAGGCCGCGTATGACAGTATTTACAGAGACGAGCTGTACAGAGCCATGTCTAATTTCGGCATCCCTGCAAACCTCGTACGACTATGAAGGATGACTTTGGAAAATTCACGCTGCTCCGTCAAGGTCGGTAAAGAACTCATCGAGACCTTTGATGTCGAAAAAGGCTTTAGGCAAGGCGACAAACTGTCATGCGATTTCTTCAACATCATACTTGAACAGATTGTAAGAAACTCAAACGTCAACACCAGAGGAACAACTTTCAAAAGTCTGTACAATTACTCGCCTATGCAGACGATATTGACGTAATGGGAAGAAAAAAGCGTGATGTCATAGGTGCTTTTGCGAGTATTGAAACAGAAGCGGCAAAAATGGGTTTGATGGTTAATGAGGGCAAAACGAAGTATATGCTGTCATCAAACAAGGCCACAGAACATCGACGAATTGGACAAAACGTCATAATAGACAGACATTACTTCGAGGTAGTACAGGACTTCGTCTACCTAGGATCCGCTGTAGACACGGACAACAACATCAGTGCGGAGATCAAACGGAGAATAACTCTTGCCAACCGTTGCTTCTTTGGGTTAAGAAGGCAATTGAGAAACAAAACCCTCTCTAGAAAAACCAGGGTGACCTTGTATAAGACCTTAATCATCCCAGTCCTGCTGTACGGCGCGGAAGCATGGACCTTATCGAAAGTGTATGAGGAAACTCTTGGTCGTTTCGAAAGAAAAGTTCTCCGAACGATCTTTGGTCCCGTATGCGAAGACAATGTGTGGAGAAGAAGATACAACAACGAGCTGTATGAGCTGTACCGCGACATGGGCATAGCCAGAAGAGTACGCATCGCGAGGCTACGATGGTTGGGCCATGTAGAGCGGATGGACCCAAACGCTCCGGCTCGTCGGGTGTTCGAAAGCACGAAATCGCGGAAGGGGAAGACCTCGTCTTAGGTGGCGCAATCAAGTGGTTGAAGACCCCAAACGACTTGGAGTGCGAAACTGGAGAGAGCTCGCCCGAGATCGAAATCGTTATAGAAGGATGTTGGTTGAGGCCCAGGTTCACCCCGAACTGTAATGCCCACCTAAGTAAGTAAGTAAGTAAGTGCCCAGTGATCAATGAACGTTGCATGAATTTTATGGGTTGTTCCTGTAAAACAAAACTAATAGCGACAGGTATATAAAAGAGTTTTCCAACTATGAGAAATGTATGCAAGGTATATTAGTTACATTATACAGGAAAAGAACCCTAAAATTCATGTACCTATTCATTGACCACTTAGGTTACAAATCCTTTTTATTTGTGTTCGATATTTTGGTTTATTACTGTACACTGTGAAATTATCAAAACTCACAAAATGATTTGCTAAGTGGTCAATGAAAGGTTGCACACACTTTATGGGTATTTTCCTGTCTTAGATAATATAGTGAAAGGTATAGAAAAGTTTTTTTGCAATAAATTTGGAATGTTTGCAGGTTAGTGGTACTAGAAACCCGAAAAAAGTATCATTTTTTATACCTTTTCGATACATGAATATTTATATCGATATATCGATATATCGGTGAAAAAAATATCGTCGATATATATCGATATATCGAACGAAATATATCGATATTTTTTTATATCGATATATTTTTGACATCCCTTAGTCGCCTACGACCTTGGTGAGGTGTTCTTTCAAGGTGCGGTTGAATCTTTCAACCATCCCATCAGATTGTGGATGAAGCGGTGTGGTTCTCGTCTTCTTAATGCCAAGTAGTCCGCACACTCCTTGTAAGATGTTTGACTCAAAGTTCCTCCCTTGGTCGGAATGCAGTTCCATAGGCACGCCAAACCTACTCACCCAGTTAAACACAATCTTGTCGACCACCGTTTTGGCTTCTTGATTTGGAATGGCATACACCTCAGGCCACTTGCTAAAATAGTCCATTACAACCAGAATGTACTTGTTTCCAGCGTTGGTCTCTGGAAAAGGCCCAGCCACATCTACTGCAATCCTCTCAAAAGGCGATCCAACGTTGTACTGATGCATCTTACCTTGAATCTTCCTACCAGGTCCTTTGGTTGCAGCACGCTTGTCACATGTTCGTCACCACTTCTCTACGTCATCTCTAGCATGTAACCAGTAGAACCGATGTCGCACCTTCTCCAGTGTTTTGTTTACTCCCAGGTGGCCTCCAGAAGGTCCGTCGTGCATCTCCCGAAGAACTTCACTGACTTTCGATTGCGGTACGATCAGCTGCATCACATATGACTTACCGTCACCGAATTCCCATCTTCGCCTGAGGACACCTTCTTGCACATATAGTGAGTCCCACTGTGCCCAATAGGCTTTGAGAACTGGACTCCTGTCAGAAATGTCTCCCCATTCAGGTTTCTCTTCATTTTCTTTCCATGCGAGAATGGGTTCGATATCTGGATCCTCCTGTTGAGCAGTCCTCACTTCCTCATTGCTCCATCCGCATATTGGGTCAGCTCTTAGTCGCTGAGCGGTAATATTTTCTTTGTCTTCTTGCCGCCTACAATGCTTGCAATCCACTT
Organism: Melanostoma scalare; assembly: GCA_949752695.1. Taxonomy (NCBI): domain Eukaryota; kingdom Metazoa; phylum Arthropoda; class Insecta; order Diptera; family Syrphidae; genus Melanostoma; species Melanostoma scalare. The sequence continues at coordinate 98,082,769 of OX456985.1, read as the reverse complement.
TGCAAGATCTTCGGGATAATGCGTCAACGTTTGGGTGCAACTTTCCTCTGCGGTGTTGAATCTGGTAATCATAAGTCTGCAGTCTTTCTATCCACCTTGCGACTTGACCTTCTGGATTTTTGAAGTTCAACAGCCAGTTCCGAGCACCATGGTCTGTCCGCAGAAGGAATTTCTGTCCATATATGTACTTATGGAAGTGCTTTGTTGCCAAGATAAGAGCTAGCGGTTCCCTTCTGCTCACGCAGTAGTTTCTTTCGGGTTTCGAGAGGACCTTGCTGTAATATGCCACCACTTTCTCTTCGCCATCATGCACTTGCGATAGTACCGCCCCGATTCCAACGTTGCTTGCTCAGCGTCGATGATGAATGTTTTGCCAGGTGTTGTATGTGCCAGCACTGGAGCGTTACAGAGGCGGTATTTGAGTTCCTGAAAAGATTTCTCACACTCACCTGACCATTTAAACTGCTTCCCTTTTTCGGTGAGCTGATGTAAACTTTTTGCAACTCCAGCAAAGTTCTTAACAAAACGTCGGTAATATGTGGCAACACCAAGAAAGCTTCGGAGTTGATGTTTGTCCTGTGGTGTTGGCCAATTTTTGACGGAGTCAACTTTTTCAGGATCAGTCTTCACTCCTTGAGAAGAGATGATGTGTCCCAAATACTTACCTTCGGTTTTGAAAAGTGCTTATTTTTCCGGATTCAGTTTAAGGTTAGCCTCTCGAAGTCTCTGAAACACGGCTTTTAGGTTCTTGCAATGTTGGTCAAATGTTTTCCCGTAAACAATGACATCGTCCAAGTAGACTAGACAAGCTTTCCACGTCTGTTCTTGAAGAACGCACTCCATCAAACGCTCGAATGTTGCCGGAGCGTTGCATAGCCCAAACGGCATAACTTTGAACTGCTTGAGCTTATTGCCTTTAGAAAACGCCGTCTTTTCCCGATCATCTGGGTGGATGTCAACTTGCCAATATCCACTTTTCAAGTCCAGCGTCGAGAACCACTGGGCTCCCTCAATGGCATCCAGGGTATCACTGATTCTGGACAGGGTATAGCTGTCCTTCTTAGTCACATCATTCAGCCTTCGGTAGTCCACACAAAAGCGAATGCTTCCGTCTTTCTTTTTCACTAGCACCACTGGTGACGCCCGAGGACTTTTGGAGTTTTCGATAAGACCGTCCTTCTACATTGTTGTTATCATTTCCGCAACCTCACCTTGTTTGGCCAGTGGAAGGCGTCTTGCCGGTTGACGAATCGGTCTTGCATCTCCTGTGTTGATGCGATGCTGCACCAACTGTGTCCTACCATATTGCCCCTTTTGCGATGCGAAGATGTCATTGTACTCTTGTAGGAGATTTTCAGCCATCCTTGTTTTTTGGTGATCAATGTTGGATGAATTTAATATTCTAGCTTTGATGGTCTGGAGCTCCTCCGGAGTTATAGTTTTTCTCGGGGCTTCATCAGTGATCTTCGTAATTGCTGCAACCGATTCGCAACGTCCAACGACTTCTCCTTTCTTCAACCTTACATCGTACGGCCTGGTGTTTAGTAATCGTACTGGGACATTTGTTTTTCGGTGCTACCAGTGTTTTCCCAATGATGACGCTTTGGGAGGAACACTCTGGGTCTGGTTCCACCATAAGGTATCGAAGGCTTCCAAACTCACCTTCCAGTTTTGTCCAAACGAACACTTCAGAAGAAGGAGGCAGAATCAGATCTTCCGTGATGACAATCCTCAGTGTCAACGTACTTTCGTTCGAATAAGTCATTGGAAGTTCCTTATTTTGGTACTTCAGAACTTGATTACCGATGTCCAAAACAACTCCGTGCTGTTTCATAAAGTCGATTCCAATGATGCACTCGTCACATATATCTGCCACCAGGAATTGATGAGTAAACATTAGATCGGCCAGTCGGATCTTAAGACACACTTCTCCATATACTCTTGCTGCTTCTCCCGTTGCGGTTCTTAGACGGTAGCTATTGGTGTTATGAAGCCACGTCATCTTTACCAGGTCTCGACGTACTATGGAATCTGTGGCACCACATGTTTGTTCCCGTTAATACAGGGTGGGCAATTTAAAACTCCCCACTTTTAAACGCGTCGTATACAAAAACTATAATACCTAGAAAGACGAATCAAAAAAGGAAATAAAGTACACACTATGCCATTTAATATCCGCTTTATTTTTTAAAAATGACACCATTGAGATGGTGGCCACGACAACGATTACACTCACGTAGACTTTTACAAAAATTCGTCATTACATTACTTAACATTGCTCTCTTAATTTCGTTGATGTGCCTCGTAATCGATGTTTTGAGGGCCTCGATGTCTCGCGGCTTGTTCGCATAAACCTTATTTTTCAGGTGACATTTCCGTGTACATCGAAGTGCGCTTCATCGCTAAATAAAACGTCGTCCAAATTAAGTTCTTCTTCGTCGAGCATATCCAAAAATCGAGTACAAAATTCCAATCTTTTCGGATGATCGGTGGGTAACAATTCTTGGGTGACTTGTAACTTGTACGGATGCATGTTTAAATCATCTTTAATAATTTTTCTTAGAGTTGAACGCGGAATGTTTAACGCGACGGACTGTATACGAACTGAACGCGCAGGACTTCTCAACACAGCGCTACGAACTCGTTCAACAGTTTCAAGGGTTCTCACCGACCTACGACGTTTCCGAGTGCTCGATGTTGCCTTGGCCGAATTTCGAAAGTTTTTAACCCATAACAAAATAGTTTTGTGGCCGGGAGGGTTTTCATGATGCTTTAACTTGAACTCTCTTTTAAATGCGCGACGAACTATGACCATTCTTTCAACATACCGAAAATACGCTTCCACGCAGAAAGCGCGATGTTTCGCGTTCCAGTAAACCATGTCGACAAACCAACAATATCTGACGGAAGTGGCATAGTCTGGAGAAGCGCCCTGCAGTGTTACCACCTTTGTTACTCGTCTAGTTTGAAAGTGGGGAGTTTTAAATTGCCCACCCTGTAGTAGTTTCCACAGTCAGACTTTTGTTGTCTCGTTTGGTCTGGGAGACCTGGATGGTGGTTTTGGGGCCATCGATACAAGAAACCAGCCTCCGCCCCTCGAAGTGGGTTCTTACTCGTTTCCCTGATGGGAAACGGAGTGATAAGCAGCGCTGGTGTTGTTGTTACCTTGCTCTGGGTTGGATCTTTTGCTTCCACAATATTGACAAGCGGCTTTATTTGGTGGTAGTCGGCATTGACGCTGTAAGTGCCCGGTCTTGTTGCAGTTCCAACATCTTGCTAGTCCGTTCCGCTGGTTCTTTTGTATTTCAGCTCTTTGGCAGGAGCATTCTTCGACTATGGTTTCTCTAAGTCGATGTACTCCATGAGAAGCCTGTTCTGCTGCTTCAATTGTCAATGCGAATGCTAAAGTCTCAGAAAGAGTACGTGTTCTAGCAGTTCGCACAGACCTCTGAAGATGTATATCGGAAATGGCACGAACGAAGGACTCAACAGCAAGCTGGTTGATGATTTCTTCTCCAGCATTCGGGTATGCCAGGTGAACCAGTCTTTCGACGTCTGCTTGGAGCTGCTGTAGACTTTCACCCCTTTTCTGGACTCTGTTATTGAGTTGGACTCGGAAGACTTCTTTCAAGTGGCTATCTCCAAACCTTTTATCTATAGCTGCCACGAGAGCACTGAAATCACCGCTCTTACCAGCTGGAACTTTTTGAAGTAATTCAGCTGCTGGTCCTCTAAGAGCAAGAGTCAGTGCTATGTACTCGTCTTCGTCATCCCAGCCATTTGTTGTCGCGGCTGCCTCAAATTGTCTCTTGTAAACTGGCTAAGAAGACTGTCCATCAAATGTTGGGGCTTTCCATACAATTCTCTACAACAAAAAGCTGTTTTTCCTCAACTTCAACGCGTTCGTCAAGGGCACATACATTTTTCTCAATGTTACCCAATTTACCTTCTAGAATGTTTTTCTAACCTTCTAAAACATTCTGTTGCGCCTCAAGTCTTTCGAGAATGTTCTGTTGTTCTTTCTTTTGTTCGCTTCGTTGTTCTTCAACCAGCTTCTTTTGCTCTTTTCGTTGTGCTTCAAGTTGTTCCAGAATTTTCTGCTGTTCCGTCTTTTGTTCTAATAAAAGCTTCATTATACTAGAAAAATCTAGACTTTCACTTACTTCCTCTTCCTCCACTTCTGTTTCAAAAATAAAAGTGTTTACGTCTTCCCCTCGCTGTTCCAAATAGTTGCGCAAGCGCAGGACGAGCTCATTTTTCGATCCCGCTCTAGAAAGATTTCGCTTACCTAACTCACTTTTAAGCTCAATGCAGTTGACCTCTTCCAACAACTTACCAATTTTCACTGTATTTAACTTTTTTTTTACACTTTACTAGTCAAATAAGTTTTATTTACACTTCTGACACCAACGTAACGTGCGCTTAGTTCGCAAAAATAAAACTTTTCCTTTCTTTACTTTAATTCTATTACTTTTATTCAATATCTACTTTCGGTATACAACTCGACTAATAATCACGTTTATTCAATATTCACACTATCACTTTCTAAATAAAACTGACTTCTGGTTGCGTCAGCTCTCTCTTTATATAGAAGTGTGAAATATCGAGAGCTTTCTGGTAGTTTTGCTATGAACCATGATGTCTAGACAAGTTCCCCTCCCGGTATATTTCTGCACACACACACACACTCGCAACCAACGTCTTCCATTATACCATTCCATTATAGTGCTGCCACTTTTGTTTTCGGTTGAACGTTTTCCATTAGGAAATTGGTATTAATGTTGGGTGTACATTACAGTATATTTCGTTTTACACTCGATAACCATCGACAATTTTTGCCGCTTCTGTTTCAATGCCTATAGCCCTGCTCACACTGTACAATTAGTTGGACAGACTTCGTTTGATGGAAGTTGGATGGTCTGATGTAGTTTGCGCTCACACTTATCAAGCTTGTCGTCCAACTTTATGTCACATACCCTTCCACTCCGTCCAACTTCTAGATTTTCAAATATTTTTGAAAACCATCCAACAAGTTGGACAAGCGGTCGTATGAAGGGTTCACACTATCAAGCATTGGTCGTTCAAACCTAAGTCTGTCCATTTAATTGTACAGTGTGAACAGGGCTAATGACATCACTCTTTCTTCTTTCCATTATGTCAATATCGTCTGCGTAAGAGAGTAATTGTACACACTTTTGAAGATTATTCCTCTGGTCTTGACGTTTGAGTTTTGTAGAATCTATTCAAGTATAATGCTAAGGAAATCGCATGATAGTTTGTCGCCTTATCGAAAGCTTTTTTCGACATCAAAGGTCATAGCCGGAGAGCTAGTGACGGATTTTCTCACCTCATTTATATACACGAAAATAACAATGTAAGACGTTATAGCTCTCCATGACATGCTGTAAGACGCTCGTGTATATGTAAAAAAAAAAATGACCCCATTCACCTCATTTTAGCGAGGCTGGTATTCACACACAACTAAGATGACATAACAACAAACACACATTTCAAGTGTAAGACGTTTATTTGGTCAATAACCCTCCGTACGTAAGACGCCGAAAATTAAATTAAGATAGAAACAATTACATCAGTTTTAGATCGAAATAAATCGGGTATATTTTTGTTTTTAAATTAATATTTTGAAGTACATAAATATTTAAATAACATTTTTAAGAAAAAAGGTATCTTTTCTTTTGAATCAGATTCATCAGAATCGGAGTCCAATGAAGAAGCTTCTTGATCATCGTCTGAAAACAACAATAACCGCATTATTATTGCTTCGAAATAATTTGAATTTTAAAATGTTACCATGGTAATAATTAGTATTTGGGTAGAATGAAGCCATCCTTGCTAAAATGAGGTGAATGGCGTCACTTTTTTTTAACATATACAAGAGCGTCTTACAGCATGTCATTGAGAACTAAAACGTATTACATTGTTATTTTCGTGTATATATTGAATCAATGAAAGATATATTAAAAGATGAGCCTTGCTAAAATGATGTGAATGGGCACTTATTTTTTACAACTTCAAGCCCTAATCTTAAGGCCTCATGAAGGCGAAGGGTACTGGAGTGTAAGACGGACACTTTTATAACTGTCCGGCCTAAATCTTTCTATGAGCAAAGTTTGAGCCTTGCTAAAATGAGGTGAGTAAATCGGTCGTTAGCTCTTGGTCTATCACGTTGAGTTCTTTACCGACCTTGACTTACTATCACGAATTCTTAAAAGTTCTCATGCATAGTGGAACGAGTTTAGCAGGTATGCCGAAACAATGCATGGCTCTATACAGCTCTTGTCTGTAAAACAAAGTTCTATGCGGCCTTGATCGATTAAAAATGGTGAGTTTTATGAGATAACTCACATGTTTTTTTATTTAATAATTTAACCTCACTGAAGACGGAAGCAGTGCTTACGAAATATACATCTTGGTGTGTATCTGCTAAAAAGTTTAATTAATCTTTGATTTAAAAGATTTTTTATATCGATTTTATATTCCCGGGTTTTTTCCCAAGATCTGCAGTATGTGAAAATTTGGTCTCTAATGGACTTTCCTGGTCTAAAACCACAATGATAAGGTCCTATGGAATTGCTGATGTGGGGTTTCAGACGTTCACATATTACAGCTGGCAAGACGCAGACAAGTTCGATATTAAGGAGGCTTATTCCAGGGAAATTGTGAGGGTCTCGTTTTTTGGGATCGGGCATACAATACTTTGGTTCCATTCATCGGGCTTGCCTAACTTCTTCAAAGTTCTTGACAAAACTTGTCCAAGTTGAAATGGGCATTCTGCCGAACCGCGGAATTTGTGTCTTCGTGGCCATTAAGCTGTCCGCAGAATTGGTCTTTCCAGCTGCTCAGAAGCGACTACGATTCTATCTATGCATAGATGATTTGCATTATTTGCATTATTTAAATGCACATATATGTAGAAACTTTAGATAAAAGAATTCTGAAGCTGTGAAGAACTCCAACTTTGTTCAAAATTCTACGAAAAGGATTGGATTCATATTGCGTAACAGATTTCCGGGAAATCAAGTGCCTGAACAGAAATGTTTTTTTTTTACTTACATCTGCTCCATACATGCAACTTAGATTTAAATTTATATGTTGCTTCCTTGACATCAAGCAGAAATGTATTCTATAGTAAAAAGTCGGTAGAGTCTCAACTAATACCCTTGCAACTTTTTCTCTAATAAAATTCAATTAAGCTGGTGAGGACTAATTTGTCCTGATATCATTTTCTTCTCATTGCGAAAGAAAATAGAACCCAAATTATTTCGTTTAACCTTTCAACAAACTTCCACCGAAACACTTTACCTACCTTAAAAAATGTCGCTTCCAAGTGCCTGCTTTTAAATCTGTTTATAGTGCTAATATAAGGAGGCCGCCCTTTTCTGTTCTCTTTCAAATGCAAATGACATTCAGCGGATTCAAAGCCTCAATCATCATCGCTTGTAAGCCTTTCAAGCATCTCCAACGACCCATTTGGTCCACCACCATCCTCTTGGACTCAAGAGGCTCAAACAAAAAAATGATACAAAGTTTCCATCCTCAGTTAAAAAAATACGCATATATTTTTGAGCAGCATCAGTACACGGTTCAACAGAACATTCTCTTTGCAGTCAGTATTGCTTTTGTTTTGAGTTCTTTTCTAAATTATCCTCTTTTTAAATAAAAGATTTAATTTTCTCCCTTCTTTTCAGAGTGTAGTTGGCCATAAACAAAAAACAACAGAACAAAAAGGACGCTCTTCCTAAGTACGGCTTTATTTGGCCATTTCTTTGGGTTAAACTAATTAGTTTATAAAGGGTTCTAATTTTATTTTATTCTCCAGGCAGTGTCTTCATCTATTTTAAAGCTACTGCGGGTAGTTTGCAAAGGGGTGGAAAATGCACTGTGACCACAATTTCGGAAAGTAGATGTTCAAATAGCATGGCTCATCTTAAGAAGAGCTTTTAAAGTAAGAGAAAAGTTTGGTTAGAGACCAAAAATCTAGATATTGGCAAATAGTTTTCTTGCAAATTTCTCATGCAATTTCATCTACACCACGATAATCATTCTTTATACCTTTGGAGATGAACTACATCGAAGCACAAGGAGTTATTGGCAATAAGAATCAAAGGTTGGTGATTTGATTTATACATTATACTTAACCCAGGTTGTATGTTCCATTGAAAATCAAAGTTTTTTAATGAGGTGTAGATTTTTCTTTTTTACAAAAATGTCATACCTAATGTAGTCTGTATCTGGCGATATATTAAATTAAATATTTGATATAAATTTTATAATTTCGATTTTGCAGAAATTAAAACGTATTTTTTATTATAAATTGAAGACATGGTTGGCATACTTAATGCCTTGGAAAAGTGGTAGGCGTAGATACCACACATTCTTTACTTTTCTTCTTCCATACCACATTTTGCATGTTTGAATGAATGAATAATTGGGGTTTTGTATTGTACGTTGACCTGTTTAGATCTATTGTACCCCCTACTTCTAAAGTGGTATTCCTTAATTAAAGTACTTCATCCCGATTAGTTCCTCTGATGAAACTTAATATCTGGGTTACGCTTAGGAGTTTTAGCTCCCTCTCCTCTACATAGTAGGATACTAGGTACTTCTTTCTTTGGTGTATTAGAGCTTCGCAGTCACATAAGAGGTGGTCAGGAGACTCTTCCTGTTCGTTGCAATATCTGCATTGGTCGTCGCTCTGTATGCCTAGTACTTTTAGGTGTTTTCTTAGTCTGCAGTGTCCGGTTAAAAACCCGGCTAGCATTCTTACATTGTTTCTATTAAGTTTTATTACGTCTTTGTAACGTTTTTTGTTAAAAGTGCCAAGTAGAAGTTTGGCTTGGCGCATCTTGGGGAGGTCATTCCAGTGCTTAGCTCTGTTGTCTTCCTCCGACTTTTTGATTTCTTTCTTAATGTGGCTTCCTTTTATTCCACAGAAAGGTTCCGGTCCAATGAGTGGTGATCCGGCTCCTGTCTTTGCCAGTTTGTCTGCCTGTTCATTGCCTATGATTCCTACATATCCTGGTACCCAGTAGATTGTAACCTTGTTGTCACTGCCCAGTTTGTTCAATTTGTCAATGCATTCGCTGACAAGATTTGAGGTAATTGTGTAGGAACGTAGGGCCTTAATTGCAGCTTGACTGTCCGTCATTATTGCAATATGTTTGTTATTATGTTTTCTGTCAATGTTTACTTCCGCGCATTTGCCTATTACATAGACTTCTGCTTGGAATAGCTTGACATTCTTCCCATAGGTACTGAAATTTTTGGCCCAAAAATTCCTGCTCAAGTTCCCTCAGTTGTTCTTGAGCCATCTGTATACCATTTTATTGCATGGGTCTTCATTGAGTAGGTCTCTTTTTCACTTTGCCATGCCTTTTTGTTACTTAGCTCAACGCTGAAGACCTTATCGAATTTGAATTCCTTGGTCTTGCTATCCAGAGGGAAGTCAATGAGTGGTAACTCGTTCGATATTATGCTCTTTTCGCTAGATTTCAGGCCACACTCAGTCTCTTTGGCAAATCTAGCTATCGTTGCGTTTGAGATGCTTCTTATTACCAGGTGCATAGGTGTCAGATTTAGCAGTACTTCCAAAGCCGCAGTTGGACAGCTTCTCATTGCTCCTGATATGCATATGCACGCAAGTCTTTGTACTTTTTCTAATGCTTTTCTAGTGGTCACCTGGTCAGTTCTCTTTTTCCAGACTACCGCTCCATAGGTAAGGACCGGTCTTAACATCATTAGGTACATCCACAGCATAATGCTCGGTTTACAACCCCATATTTTGCTATTCTTTTGCATATCATTAGGGTTTTCTTAGCCTTTTCAGTTGCTGCCTTCTTGCTTTTTCCACAGGAGTTTACTATCTATTTTCCATGTTTACTAAGGGTTGTATGAATTGCTTTTTACAATATTTTCCGCCCGAAGACTAAAAAAAAAAAGGTTTTGGCTCAATAGCACTCAATAGCTAGATGAATTAAAAATAAGTAAAAAGGGTGGCACAACAGAACTAGACAAGTTTTTCTCTCAACCATACCGCGAAAAAAATTGAGATGACCTACAAATATTTCCAGTTTGTAAATGAGAAAACACTTTTAATGGCAGTGTGCTTACTATGCCCGTGCAATACTGCGATGACTGTAAGTTGAAAATCAACTTTCATAGAAAGGAAAAAATTGTGATTAGTTGGCTTTTGCCTCATGTGCATGAGAAGCAACTGGCGAAAACAGGATTGATGGTTTACATGACCACCCAGTCCCAATTTAATTAAATTAACATGATATCCAAAAACAAACGTTTGGTTTTTTTTATTTGAGGGTTGGTGTTCTTGATCAGTTGTCAAACCAATAAAAGTCAACAAATGAATTTTTTTTGCCAAATTCGCACAAAAACGCAAAAAATGTTTGTAGAGTGGAATATAAAAATTTCCGTAGTGAATTTAATGCAGGTAAACAATTTTTTTGTCTGTTTTTTTGTTAGTTTAGAAATGTCAAAAATAGAACCGTTCACAAAGGTGACAAGGAATTTCTCTTGGGTGTTTTTGACTCTGTTTACATTCTGGGGTTGAATTCATATGAGACTTGTGATTTATATGTGAGTTGGAAAAATTATTTTGTTACTACTTATTTCAAACGAATTAAACTATTAATAATAAAAAAATTATTATATTATAAGTTATATACGCTCCGAAATGCACTCCAGCAACAGAGGCAAATCTTCAACATGATAAGAATGACATCATGTTCAACAAGCCACAATAAAGATAACACAGCACATGCAGCTGTAACAATAAAGATAACACAGCACATGCAGCTGTAACAATAAAGATAACACAGCACATGCAGCTGTAACAATAAAGATAACGAAACTGTAGATATAAATAGCACCTAGATAAAATATTGTTAGTCAGAATTAAGAAAGTCTTCAGTCTACGAGGTACTCTCGTTACAAGACTAAATAAATAAGTTTTGAGAAAATAAAAACTCTTAGTTTTATTAAAAACAAAATTGGCGCAGTCGGTAGGATAGAGTTAAATTGATTCTATCCTGTAAAAATCTACAATCCGTTCCGGTACAGTGAATTTAATTTTCAAATAAAAGTTTTCCTGCGAAAAAGTTTGAACGAATATTTGAATTAATAACAAAATCGGAACCGCGACATCCTTAATTATTTCAGTGAAAAACCGTACCAACATTGACGGAAAACATTTAAATAATTTAAATCAATTCAGTGAACTAGAGACAGAATCCTTAACGAAAATAAAGATTTTAAATCTGTTCAGTGAATCCTGATTAGTCCATGACTCAACCAACGCATATGGTGTATGTCAGAAAGTCCATAGAGGAAAACTAATCAAAACAAACATTAGATTAAGTGGAAAATAGAAATTGCAAATAAGGAAGAAAATAAATACGAAAATAAATCGTGTGAGTAGAAAAATAAAAAGAAAAAGTGACCAGTATAAAAGTAGAAGAAAAGGGCAGCATCCGAGCCCCGGCTTAAGACGAGTAGATGTCCAGAAAATTTAAGAAGTGGATTAAAACTAGGAGAAGAAGCAGATCAACATTTAAACAACATAAGAAACCAGGAAATACCTGAGCACATCAGTAAGAATAATCGTAAGCTAGAAAATAATAAATTTGAAAATTTTGAAAACAATAAATTAAAAATTAATATTGAAAATAATTTTGGTGAAAAAACTATAGCAGAAAATAAAAATAAAAGTGAGTTGAAATTAGAAATCAGTTACCAGAATACTAACAAAATGTCCTTAGCTACAGCCAAGAAGAGCTTAACGCTCGACCCTCTAGAGGAAATATCCTTAGATTTTATAATGACATTCAAAAAACACTTTGCGATCTTAATCAAAAAAGTGTTCAAGAAGATAAAGCACATGAAGTAAATAATAATAATTTAACGGCTTTAAATATTTTTAAAGAAAAACTACCAGTACATATGCGTACCATCCTTTTTGCTCTCAAGCCTACCAGCTTACAAGAAGCTTTACATCAGCTATCTGAAGCTGGTTTTGTTAATACAAATCCTATTGATGAGAGCCAACAAAAACATCAGATGAATAATAGAAACTTTCAACCTAAACTTTACATCCCACAACAGTATAGTAATAAATCTTTTGGACCTCAGAGTAATTTTCAGACTAACTCCCAGAATAATTCTCAGAATAACTCGGGACAATTAAGAAATAATTTTAGTAACAACTCTAGACAGAACAATTTTAGACCACCCTACAATCACTTCAGTAATCAAAATAACTTTAGACCCCCATTTCAAAATAATCGTAACCCTAATAGAAACTATAATAATCAAGGGAATGAGCCCATGGAAGTCGATCCAGGCTCGAGCCAATTCAGGAGGAATCCTAACCTAAGCAATAGGCAGGTAAACTACAATAGAAATGTAAGCCCAAAAACTGATCCTGCGGGATACGTAGAAACAAATACTAATATTAATAATAACCCTGCGGGATATCCAAAAACAAATAATGAAACAGAAAAATTTTCGAATACCAGCCTCGGATTGCCTTTTGTTCGGATAGAAAAAGCAGGCAGGATATTAAGAATGCTAATCGACACAGGAGCGACGAATAGTATATTAAACGAGAAAGACGCTCCTCAAAATCTAATTAAAATACGAACAGAACCATTAAAAATTAATACCGTAGGAAACCCAATCTTAGTTGAAAAAGAAGTACTCTTACCAAAAGAAAAATTCATTTGGAAAGTTACTGAAGACTGTTTATTTCAGTTAATGACTTTCAGTCAGAGCTTTAACGGCATCATTGGCAACAACATTCTTATACCAAACAATGGAAAAATTGACTATGCAACTAAGATATTAGAACTAAACGGAACTAAAATATCAATCTTTTTTGATGAAACAGATGAACGTGATTATTCCATGGAGATAAATCACTTAAATAGCTTAACGCCTCACGACACTATTTTCGACGAATTTGAAAAGAAAAATATAGACCACATGAATTCAGAAGAGAAAAAAATTCTATTTCAAACTTTAAACGAATATTCAAACGTATTCTTCCACAAAGGCGATGATCTCTCTTTTACATCACACGTTAAGCATAAGATACCAGTACAGGATAATTCTCCTATTTTTACTAGAATCTATAGATATCCCGAAGTACACAAAAATGAAGTAAACAACCAGATTCAAGAACTATTGGATCAAGGTATCATTAAACATTCAACTTCTCCCTATAATGCTCCGATTTGGGTTGTACCTAAGAAAACAGATAAGATGGGAAATAAAGAATGGAGAATAGTAATAGACTATAGAAAACTAAACAAGATAACAAAAGAAGATAAATTCCCGATCCCACTCATAGATGATATTTTAGATAAGATGGGACGAGCAAACTATTTTTCCACACTAGACCTTACGAAAGGTTTTTACCAAATTGAAATTGATCCCGAAGACCGAGAAAAAACAGCCTTCAGTACTTTATCAGGTCATTACGAATGGATGCGTATGCCATTCGGTTTAAAAAATGCACCCGCAACATTTCAGCGGATGATGAATGAAGTTTTAGGCGATTACATTGGCAAAATATGCTACGTATACCTAGACGACATTATTATTTTCTCAACTTCCCTTCAAGAGCATACACACCACTTAAAATTAATATTTGAAAGATTACGAAAAGTTAATCTTAAAGTTTCACTAAACAAATGCAATTTTCTTAAAAAAGAAAGTGAATTTTTAGGTCATATAGTCACATCAGAAGGCATAAAACCAAACCCATCTAAAATTCAAACAATTAAAGATTTTCCCCTTCCAACTACGATTAAAGAAATACAATAATTTTTAGGTCTTACCGGTTACTATCGCAAGTTCATAGAAGACTATGCAAAGATAATAAAACCTATGACCTTGTACCTGAAGAAAGATTCTAAAATTGATTTAAAAAATCAAAAATACATTGGCGCGTTCAATAATTTAAAAATAGCTTTGCAGGATACATTGATAAACAGACACCCAGATTTTACAAAAGAATTCACACTGACAACCGATGCAAGCAACTTCGCTATCGGTGCAGTCCTAAGTCAATCCCACGGACCATTATCTTTTGCTTCACGCACTTTGAATAAACATGAGTGTAATTACTCAACCATAGAGAAGGAACTTTTAGCTATCGTTTGGGCCACCAAACAGTTTAGACATTACCTTAACGGTAGAAAATTCAAAATATTAACAGACCATAGGCCTCTAGTTTGGCTTCAAAACTTAAAAGAACCTAATTCAAAATTACAACGATGGAAGATTAAACTCGAAGAATACGACTTCGATATCGAATACATCCAAGGCAAGGAAAATAAAGTCGCTGATGCTTTGTCAAGAATTAAAACTGAACAGATAAACGCATTTGAAGAAGATCTCGTGAGTACCCAGCATAGCAATGAATCAGACAGTTCAAATCTTATCCCAATAACAGATAAACCCCTCAATATGTTTGAACGCCAAATAATTGTTAAAACAACAAGGGTAGATTCCCGAGAAATAACATTCCCATACGTAGGAAAAAAACAAATAGTAATTACAAGAAAGAATTTTACCTCTAAAGACTTTGAACAAATAATTTTAGAATGCGACATAGGAAAACCTAACGCAATATTTTTTGATAATGATGACTTACCACTAAATAGATACGAACCAAACGATGAGTTATTTCTAAAATTCCAAGAATACTGGAAGCAACACCATTACAAACAAAAACTATACAGAACCATGTCCAACTTAACGAACTTACATTCCCCAGAAACTGAAGAAATAATTAATAACACTCACAAAAAATACAATCACATCGGTATAGAAAAGACGTACTTAGAAATCATTAGAACCTGGTATACACCAAATCTTAGAGAAAAAATAAATAAAATAATCAATAATTGTGAAACTTGCAATCTTAAAATAGAAAGAAATCCACTAAAACTCCCATATGAAAAAACTCCAACACCAACAGGTCCCCACATACATTATCACATGGACATTTGGCCCATTCCTAGAAATGGAAACTACCTAACATGCATTGATAAATTCTCTAAATTTATCGCATTAGAAAGATTAGAAACAAAAACCCAAGCTGACGTATTAACAGCAATGACAAAGATATTCATTTGCTTAGGTTATCCAAAAGTCTTAACGACCGATAACGATAGATCTTTTCTTTCATATACAATACAACAATATCTCAAAGATAACGATATAATGAATCATATAACCACGCCTTATCGCCACACAGGCAACTCAGACATAGAACGTCTACATTCCACTCTAAACGAGCACATTCGACTTTTTGAAAAACAAAAACCAAATTTAGTCGATAACGTAACACGTACCATAGAGGTTTATAATAATACTATTCATTTGACTACACGGGAAAAACCAAGTGATATACATTTTGGTAGAACAGACAATAAAATTGTATTTGAAAGAATTGAAAGTACTAAAGAAAAAGTTTTAAATAAAATTAATAAAAACAGAAAAGATACGGAGATAGATCCTAATTTTACAAAAATAAATAATCCAGAACGATACGACAAGTTGAAGACAAAACACAAAAAGGTGAAAGTGTTAGAAATTAATAAAAACAAAATAACAATACGACCAAATAGAGACCCTCAAAAATTACACAAAGATCAATTTAGAAAAAGAAAGAAACAGTTTAAAAATGATTCCATTAAAATTGATAATAGCAGTATTTCTATGGCTGTCAACGTTGACCCATAGTCAAGAGATACAAATGTATGAAATTACACGAGAATTTGCGATTATAAAAAGTGAATCAATTAATTTGATAGAGGATTACAAGACAATAGTGCACGTTATAAATTTAACCAAATACGAGCAAGCAATATCTAAACTTAAAGAACAGTATAGGCTGATTCCAAACAAACGATATAAACAAATTAGTGAAATCACAAAATTAGAAACTAGAATTCAAACATTAATACCCCATAAAATAGTTAAAAGAGGAGTTATAAATCTAATTGGATCAGGCATGAAGTTTCTTTTTGGGACAATGGACGATGAAGATCACCAGAATATAGAAAATAGACTGAAAGCCTATGAGGAAAACAATGAAGAAATAATAAAAAATAACAACCAACAGATAAAGATTAACGACCATTTCAATGAACAATTTGAAAGACTAATAGATACAGTAAACAGAGGGACAACTTTAATCAACGAACTAAAGAACCAAAGAAGCGATGTAAATGACCTTAGAACGGAAATAGAATTTTTTTATCAGATTAATGAAGTAAAATATGCTTTAGAAAAAATAGAGGATATTATTTTAACAAGTAGAACAGGTATGCTAACTCAGGACATTTTAACTCTTGAAGAAATTCAAGAAAATAACATAACGTTCGATAAATTACAACACCTAAAGATAAAATTAGCAGTTTACAAAGTTAATATCTTAATAATAATTTCTATTCCCCAATTCACAATTGAACGCTATAACAAATATTATATCCAAAATTTTCCTGTTAATAATAAAACTTTGAACTTAATCACAAACATAATTTTAGAGAAAAATAATAAAACATATTTCCCAGAAAATGAAGTAGAAAAATTAGAACTAATAAAAGACGAATGTATTAACGATTTAATATTTCAAAAACCACTTAAAGATTGTAAAAGAATTAATTTTAACCACACAGAAATAAAAGAAGAAGGAGAATTTATCGTAATAAAGAATATTGAACAAACTCCTATTAAACAAAACTGTAATGACTTAAACTACACTATTAAAGGAAATTATCTGATTAAATTAAGAAATTGTAAACTTCAAGTAAGGAATAAAAAATTTAACCGAAAAGAATATCTTGGAGACTTAATAGTCCCAATATTAGATTACAAATTTGCAACAGACAATAAAGATATTGATTTAATTGAATATAAATTTGTACAAAATATAAAAGAGCTAAACAACATAGAATCTAGGCACAAAACAATAAGCTATAGTTTAACATTGGTATCAATAGTTTTAATCTTAGTAATAGTAATATTCATTTGCTTAAAAAGAAAAAATAACAGCCTCAGTACCAATAATACCGTGAATCTACCATCCGTAGAGTTTCATCAGATGGACGATTCAAAGGGGGGAGGAGTTATATACGCTCCGAAATGCACTCCAGCAACAGAGGCAAATCTTCAACATGATAAGAATGACATCATGTTCAACAAGCCACAATAAAGATAACACAGCACATGCAGCTGTAACAAAAAAGATAATACAGCACATGCAGCTGTATCAATAAAGATAACACAGCACATGCAGCTGTAACAATAAAGATAACGAAACTGTAGATATAAATAGCACCTAGATAAAATATTGTTAGTCAGAATTAAGAAAGTCTTCAGTCTACGAGGTACTCTCGTTACAAGACTAAATAAATAAGTTTTGAGAAAATAAAAACTCTTAGTTTCATTAAAAACAAAATTTATATATATATTATTTTTATGGAATGCTTAACAATTATCTTTGAAAAAAATGTCAACATTCACAGAAAAATGTGAAAAGAAATATGCAAACAGTGCTTTCAGTCATTAAACAGACCTTTTTTTAATTGCTATTACGTTGTTTTATGTATATTTATATAAATCTACAAATCTAACTCTTGAAATCAGTGAAATTCTAAAAATTAAAAATTGTAAGCAACTAATTTGCGGAGTGTAAGAGTGGTTATACGATTTTTTTTTTCAGGAAAGTTGTGCGACCTTTTGAATGTTAATTAATTTGTTTTTGAGCAGCTGCTCAAAAACAAAGTTATACGATTTTATTCAGTTACACATTTGTGAACAGACCCGTTGCCAGCCACTTTGCTTTTGTTCGAGATACATGAAAGTCTCTAGACGCACCAACATTTAAAAATGAAAAATCGAAAAACTCATTCGATACTCGACTAAACGTCAAAAATCTATCCCCGATCAAATTCCAACCATCCTTTTATCCATAACATCAGTTGTCGGGGATGTTGTTTTTGCTTTGCATGTAAAATGATGTTATGTACATTGTACATATATAACATCCTTGTGAAAAAAAACGCCTACTATCTTTATAACATGCATATGGATGCAAGTATAACTTTTTATAAATGTTTTTACTCTCCAAGTTGTTCGGTAAATTGGATATAAAGAGAAATGTATATAAGCTAACGGCAATTATGCTGAATACAAATATGACGAAAACTAAGACCTCATAACAGTCAACAACAAGTCTGGAATACACCTTCCATGAGAACAACATAAAGCCGACATCGCAAGTTCCATCACGTACGCGATGCAACCTGTTGGAACTAGGAACAACGTGTCAGCATAAAAATAGTATTGAAAGCCTTGCGCAAAACAGCGCGATAAGTGCGTGCGATGCGATTGCGTTAAGTCAATCCTCATTCTCCTTCTATTCTCCTATTAACGCTCAAATAGTATTATACCATTAGAACATTGTACATGTACATATGAATTTATACCTTTGGCTATTTAGTCTCAAATAAACCTTAGAAGCATCAACACCCTTTATTAATTGCGTTTATCAGAAATGTATGCGCATATGTTGCAATTTATTGAGGCCAACTTGTTCAATTTCCGATCGTCTTCATTTACAACTGAATTTGAGCAGGGCCTGCGAAATGGAATTCAAAAGTATACGCACAGGCTGAAATGAAGGGCTGCTGGTTCCATTTTATAAAAGCAATTAAGAGAAAAGCTTTTCGAAAACAAAATTTTCTATCGAATATAAGAAAAGACAAAGAAAGCCGCAACACCTTTTATAAGTTCTTCGTTGTTCCTTTACTGAAGCCTTTATTAATTGAGGAAGCGTTGAACATACTACAAATTTCAGCTTCGAAATATGAATACTTTGAAGATTTCATTAAGTATTTTAAGAGACAATGGGTTTCAAAGGTAGTTTGACTAAAACAATATTCAATATACATGCAAATGCATTTTTTCTTTACAGGATCTATCTAAATAATTTTCAATTTTTAAGAAGCCTATGTGTACAACTAGCTTACTAGAGTCGTATAACCAAATTTTGCCAAACATGGCATATGTTACATTTTGTGACATTTTGTTGGATGAAGAGTTCAAAACGACGCGACGGTCGACTTTTCTTCGTCACTAGATGGAGAAACATGGATTATGTTTGAGCGCCCGAAACTAAAATTCGAAAAAAGGAACGAATTCATCCAAGCTTAACAAAAAAACTGGAAATCGGAAGGATAACTCTTAGTGAGTTCATAAATCAAATGACCTCAAAATTATATGGTTTTTCTTGCCGAAACTTTGATTTATGTGATGAACAGTCAGCTGATTCAAGTGACAACGATGAAAATATTGTGGATTTCATAGCCGGTGCACAAATCAATGACACTTTTAACTGCACAATTTGTTTCGAGAATCCGCGGGATGTTTTGCTATTGCCATGCAAACACGTAAGAATGTGTAATATCTGTTTTTGTTAATTAGAAGATGACGCAACAGCTCGTCAAAATGAATTACTATGTCCATTTTGTCGACAAATAATTCAAGACTCTATGCTTACCTTTAACTTTAATTGAAACTGCTAGTATTATGTCCAGCAACCTCTTGTAAGCGTTGATTAACTTTTGAATTTAATTGTTTTTATTTGAATTGAACCCATTTTTTCTGTTTTAACTTTTTGTTTTGTTTCCTTGTTTTCAATAAATTTCAAAAATCTAAAGTTGTCTTATTTTTTCCCGAGAAGTTTTCCTCTTTTTTACAAAAAATTTGGGTTTGAGACCCAGATCGTGCAAAAAGAAACGGGCTTTATGACCCACCAAAGTGGGTGACAATGCCCAAATACAATTTGGGCCTTATGACCCACTCTGGTGGGGCTAAGTTCCCTGGGTCTTATGCCCCTGCGCCGTTATTGTGGATGGTTCATATGAAATAAAAAATTCATCAAAATCAGTTTTATCGTTCGAGAGTATCGGGTGGATTTTAATTGAAAGCTTACAAAGCTATTCAACATTTCGTTTTCCAAGGGTAGCTGCTAGTACAAACATATAGGTAAATAATTTAAAAACTTATTTTTATTATGAAAAAAACTTTATTTTCCAATCGGGCAGCGTTTCCGCTTGCTTTGATACAATTGACAGAATGATCTTAATTTCTATGGTTTAAGCCTTGCGCAAACCAGCGCGATAAGTGCGTGCGATGCGATTGCGTTAAGTCAATCCTCTAAGGTTACATGTATTTCATTTTGACAGAAATCGCATAGCACGACGTTATCGCGCTGGTTTGCGCAAGGCTTAAACCATAGGAATTAAGATCATTTTGTCAATTGTATCAAAGCAAGCGGAAACGCTGCCCGATTGGAAAATAAAGTTTTTTTCATAATAAAAATAAGTTTTTAAATTATTTACCTATATGTTTGTACTAGCAGCTACCCTTGGAAAACGAAATGTTGAATAGCTTTGTAAGCTTTCAATTAAAATCCACCCGATACTCTCGAACGATAAAACTGATTTTGATGAATTTTTTATTTCATATGAACCATCCACAATAACGGCGCAGGGGCATAAGACCCAGGGAACTTAGCCCCACCAGAGTGGGTCATAAGGCCCAAATTGTATTTGGGCATTGTCACCCACTTTGGTGGGTCATAAAGCCCGTTTCTTTTTGCACGATCTGGGTCTCAAACCCAAATTTTTTGTAAAAAAGAGGAAAACTTCTCGGGAAAAAATAAGACAACTTTAGATTTTTGAAATTTATTGAAAACAAGGAAACAAAACAAAAAGTTAAAACAGAAAAAATGGGTTCAATACAAATAAAAACAATTAAAATCAAAAGTTAATCAACGCTTACAAGAGGTTGCTGGACATAATACTAGCAGTTTCAATTAAGGTTAAAGGTAAACAAGCATAGAGTCTTGAATTATTTGTCGACAAAATGGACATAGTAATTCATTTTGACGAGCTTTTGCGTCATCTTCTAATTAACAAAAACAGATATTACACATTCTTACGTGTTTGCATGGCAATAGCAAAACATCCCGCGGATTCTCGAAACAAATTGTGCAGTTAAAAGTGTCATTGATTTGTGCACCGGCTATGAAATCCACAATATTTTCATCGTTGTCACTTGAATCAGCTGACTGTTCATCACATAAATCAAAGTTTCGGCAAGAAAAACCATATAATTTTGAGGTCATTTGATTTATGAACTCACTAAGAGTTATCCTTCCGATTTCCAGTTTTTTTGTTAAGCTTGGATGAATTCGTTCCTTTTTTCGAATTTTAGTTTCGGGCGCTCAAACATAATCCATGTTTCTCCATCTAGTGACGAAGAAAAGTCGACCGTCGCGTCGTTTTGAACTCTTCATCCAACAAAATGTCACAAAATGTAAAGAAATTGCCATGTTTGGCAAAATTTGGTTATACGACTCTAGTAAGCTAGTTGTACACATAGGCTTCTTAAAAATTGAAAATTATTTAGATAGATCCTGTAAAGAAAAAATGCATTTGCATGTATATTGAATATTGTTTTAGTCAAACTACCTTTGAAACCCATTGTCTCTTAAAATACTTAATGAAATCTTCAAAGTATTCATATTTCGAAGCTGAAATTTGTAGTATGTTCAACGCTTCCTCAATTAATAAAGGCTTCAGTAAAGGAACAACGAAGAACTTATAAAAGGTGTTGCGGCTTTCTTTGTCTTTTCTTATATTCGATAGAAAATTTTGTTTTCGAAAAGCTTTTCTCTTAATTGCTTTTATAAAATGGAACCAGCAGCCCTTCATTTCAGCCTGTGCGTATACTTTTGAATTCCATTTCGCAGGCCCTGCTCAAATTCAGTTGTAAATGAAGACGATCGGAAATTGAACAAGTTGGCCTCAATAAATTGCAACATATGCGCATACATTTCTGATAAACGCAATTAATAAAGGGTGTTGATGCTTCTAAGGTTTATTTGAGACTAAATAGCCAAAGGTATAAATTCATATGTACAATGTTCTAATACTATTTGAGCGTTAATAGGAGAATAGAAGGAGAATGAAAGATAATACAAATGGTAATTCACAATAATGATTCAACACTTCCCCTCAACGCGAATATCATGTAATACTTTACAACTGTGAAAGCATTAATTCATTAAAAGAGTTCGAATATGTATTTAATTTACTTTATACAAAAAAAAGATTATGAAACAAGCCCCAAAAGCTTACAAAATGTATGATGTTTTACTTTGTGTAAATTCTTAGTTAGAACATCTGCTAACATATCTTCTGTTGCTATAAAACAAATGTTGATGTCCCCTCTGCTGTAGACTTCTCTAATGTGTTGATATTTAATGTCGATATGCTTACTGCGAGGATGATGAACTGGATTCTTTACAAGTTTGCTGAGCACTTAAGTTATCGCCATGTATTGTAATATGTGACTTTGCCAACTCACCACCACCAAGCTCGACAACCAGCCTCTTTAGATAGACAGCTTCTTTATACTCGGCCTCAGTGCTACTTAAGGCCACAGTTGCTTGCTTCTTGGACTCCCAAGAAATAGCGGCACCACCAAGCATAAAAGCTAAGCCAGTGCATGACTTTCTATCTGCAATGTCACCAGCCCAGTCAGCGTCAACAAAGCCTTCTAATTGCTTGCCTGTAGGAAAATATCGCAATTTAAATTTAATAGTGGAGTTTAAGTACCTCAACAGATGTTTTACTGCTGTTAAGTGTTCTTCATGAGGATCCATATTAAAACGTGGCAATTTGCTAACCGAGTGAATAATATCTGGCCTGGTTGATATTGACAAATACATTAAAGAACCAATAATTGACAGGTACTGCTCTTGATAAGTTCGCTTGCACTATTCATCCCTACACACAAACTGTTGGCCTGCCTCCAATGGTGTTTGATTTTGTCTGCATTCAACCATACCTGTCTCACGAAGTAGATTTAGAATAAGCTGAGTTTGGCAGATAGAAATTGGGCCAGTGTTCCCCTCACGACTTATTTCAAATCCTAAAAAGTCATGCAAAGCAGTGGCGAGATAGGGGGATCAGGGGGATCCATATTAAAACGTGGCAATTTGCTAACCGAGTGAATAATATCTGGCCTGGTTGATATTGACAAATACATTAAAGAACCAATAATTGACAGGTACTGCTCTTGATAAGTTCGCTTGCACTATTCATCCCTACACACAAACTGTTGGCCTGCCTCCAATGGTGTTTGATTTTGTCTGCATTCAACCATACCTGTCTCACGAAGTAGATTTAGAATAAGCTGAGTTTGGCAGATAGAAATTGGGCCAGTGTTCCCCTCACGACTTATTTCAAATCCTAAAAAGTCATGCAAAGCAGTGGCGAGATAGGGGGATCAGGGGGATATATCCCCCCCCCCCCCCCCCATTGGGATCGATAATAATTGTTCAACATTATCACTCATGAACCAAAAAAGTAAAAGGAACACACTGTGAAATTTAGTACCTACTTCCGATGTGAATTAAGTTTTATTAGTACTCACAGGATTATACATTCTATACTATCATTCTACGGGGAAAATACAAAGTCAACTTCATCTGTAAGAAATTACTATTTCGGCAAATCCCCTAAACTTTTGAATTTCTTTTTTATATCGATTTTCCACGACTGGTATGAACAAAATCTTTTCTCTTAAAATCTCTAATACCGCAGTTTACCAAACATTACTGTATTAACAATCCAGGTGATGCTCTTGCAAAGCTTATAGTAGAAAATCTTCAAAATTGTGATTTCTTGATCGGCCAAGGGTACGACGGAGCAAGCAATACGTCTGGTCAATGCAATGGTGTTCAGGCAATTATTCGCCAAACATTTGCTCCACTTGATCTGTACGTCCATTGAGCAGCACATTCTTTGAACCTTGCTATATCTGTTTCCACAAAATACCAGATTGCCTTTACACAATTGAAGCAGATAACAATTATTTCAATACACCGAAAAGAAAAGATATGCTGCAAAAAACAATAAGCGAAAGCGAAGAGACTCCACAAAAAAAGGCATTAAAAAGGCTGAATCTGACGCGATGGATCTCAAAATATCAAGCCGTTGAAGATTTTGAGGAGCTATTTCCGTTTGTGTTCGAGACTCATGACCAAATAAGAACATTGGAAAGTGACGCAAAGAACTTAAAAGACGCTAGGATCTCTTCTTGATTAGCTTAAAGGTTATAAGTATGGTTTACCAACTCTCGTTGCCGTTAAGTCGTGAGTTTCAAAGAGTGAATTTAAAGTTGGTCCTAGCTATGGATCTCGCCAAAGATTTAAGAGATCAACTAAAATTTGAACGAGCAGAGATCGACTTTTTGACTTCGACGACTTTTCGAAATTGTTTGAAATTGCAAAAAAAATTAGCTGAAATCCTTGACATTGACGTTAAACATAAGAGAGTATTAAACCAACAAAAGAATCGTTCGAACAATTCGGTTCAAAGTACAGAAGAATATTTTCGTGCTACTGTTTTCAATCCTTTCTCGATTTGTATGTAATGGACCTTGGAGAAAAATTTACAAACCATGAAAACATACTAGACGGGTTTTCGGTTCTTTTCAAGGATTCTTCGTCAGAAATAGACAAAGCAGCAAACAATTTAATGAAACTGTTGAGTTTTACCAATCATATTTGGCTGCCGGAACATCTTTTGTTCTTTTAGAATTAACAACTTGGAAGATATATTTGATCCAATGGAATAATACTTCCTCTAAGAATTCATCGCTCTTTAGCTGCCCCGAAGAAAAATTTCATAACAATATTTATTCTAGTTCATATTTAAATTAATGCGCATAATATGTTATCTTTAAAAAATATAACTTTTTATGGCATACATAATGAATTCAATGAAGTGAAGAATGAATGAAGAAACTTTAAAAAAAATGAGCGAACTGGATCCATCCCCCCATAGCGAAAAGCTATCTACGCCACTGATGCAAAGCTCCGTTATCAACCACTTTGAACTCCTTCTTTATCTGGATCTTCATTTGGTTCATTGCAATTTCATTTCCAGCAGCCAATATCAAGTCATCGACGGAAACAGCGATTATTCTCAAGTCATCCTTATTATTTGCTACATATACATATGGTTCACTACTGCATTGGTGAAATCCAAGCCTCTTAAGAACAGCATCCAATTTCTCATTCCAAGCTCTGACTGATTGTTTTAGCCCGTACAACGCTTTCCTTAACTTCCAAACTTTGTCTGGGTTCCTTGAATCGACAAAACACTCTGGTTGCCGTTGCTGCATGAACACAGCTTCCTTTAGTTCTCCGTTTAAGGCTAGGTGTCCCTTGCATTTTTCGTTAAAATTTGAAAGGTGCGTTGACTTATTGCTTCATAACTTTTGCAATTTTCTTGATAATTTGATGAAACAAAATGTATTGTAAAGATGATAAACACACAAACATTTGTGTATCATTCAAATGCTGAAAGTTATTCCCTAACGGTTTTTATAGGGACCGGAAGCCGTTTTTTTTATTGAAAATTTCGATTTGTTCACTATTTTGGTCGGGGCACCCGTATTTATGAACTTTTTATTTTTTTCTTTTTCGTTTTATAACTAGAAAATATATATGCAACTAACCTCCGAGCGTTTTTTTTTCAAATTTTGTCTTCTTATATGAAAAAAACCTTCGTCAATTTGTTGTAATTTTTCGGTTTTCAGCATACTCTTACGGTAATAACTTTGGCGTTTATTAATATTTTTTCATGAAATAAAAAGGAAATAGTAGATAGATATCAGGCGCATCTTATAAAATCATTGGTAATAGTTTTAAGTGTTTTGAAACAGGTGTTATGATGAGAAGTTGGTGAAACTGCCTTTTTTTAGCTTATAAAGCATGGGGCAAGGCGTGGGTGTTTTCGAGTACATATATATATACATTTTTTTGAAGGTAATAAAGCTCCTGAACTAACCTCCGAGCCCAAAATCAATATTTTTTTCTCCACACCGCTAAAATTCAACTTCAATAAAGTCATATTTGCAAACGATTTTTGAAAAACGAGAAGCCAAAAGAACCTCAATTTTTTGTTGGTATTTTTCTTTGATATAATCTTAATTAGTTTCAATAAAGAAATATACTATTGTGGTCACAGAATTCGGAATATTAATTCTAGAAAAACTGTCTACTTTGGGTTTTTTACTAGAAAAACTTGCTTAAAAACATATACATATGCATTTCAGTTCGAAGCAAATCCGCCACCAATTTTAGCGCCGTTTTCTCTTTTTTTGGTCTGTTCTCTGTGATTTGGAAAAGGAGTATCGCTCAGATGATCTTATGCGTTATGCATTCCCTCATACATATCATCTATATTCTATACCTATGACCTCATTTTGTGATCTTTTGTGCTGTTGTTTTTTTTTTTTGCTGGTAGCAGTAGCTTGCATTGTAAAAAAAAAAGTTTGAAATGACGAAGGATTGAAAGAAACGGACATAGGCAAACGCACAAAGGGAAAGGGGTGAGAAAATAGCACCACTGCACTAATTGAATGGAATTCCTTGGTCAAAGTGTACGCAACTTGAGTGTGAGAGAGTGTGTTTCTTTTTTTTTTTTCAGCTAAAATTTTGTATTTGACTAGGTAGTTATTTTGTGTTTGAGAACTTCTATTGTTTTGTTGATGACATAACGCGGTTGGCATGAAAATGTGTGTAGGCATAGGTCAGTAACTTACATAGGCATATAGGATTCAACTTATTTGGAATAATATATGCGTTTGGGTAAGGTTTACCTATGCGAAATAATTTTTTTAACTTTGTTTGAAAGTTGTTGGTTGTACTATTCTTTCGTTATTGGTTTGTACCTATTTGTACCTATATTTTATTTATTTTATTTTTGATTCATATTGTGCATGTGGGAAGGCAAGCAGAGGGTGGATAAGTGTGGGTAGGAAGTAAGTACTTATGTATATCTATGAAAATACATATCCGGATGTTTATGGGCATTTAATTGCAATTCAGCGTCTTCTTTATCTTAACATAGCATAAAATAAAGTCGCTTTCTCTGTCCCTATGTCCCTATGTATGCTTAGATTTTTAAAACAACGCAACGGATTTTGATGCCGTTTTTTTTTAATGAATAGAGTGATTCAAGAGGAAGGTTTATATGTATAATACATGCATATTATAGCAGAGAAAAGCCAAGAAATTTAAAGTTTTGTAATGCGATGTCATAACAAACATATTTATTAAAAATATTTACTTTTACTTTTACTTCAATTTTATAATTTTCAAAATCGGTTTGAAACTCGCACGAAAAGCAAACGCAAACTATTCTTTAAAGCATCGTAGTTTATGTTGAAAAGAATAGGTTTGTTTTTGTTTCTGAATGGTAAGTATTCAGATATTTTTTACTGCGGCACATACTAATAATATGGCAATTCGTACATAGGTAATCATTCATATAGAACTAAGAAATTTTTGTCCAAGTCTGGAAGACGTCGGCGTTCGAACATAGGTCGTAGTATAGTGAATGCCAAAAGAGTACGTTCAGCAAGAGATGAAGAATCGTCAACGGAACGTGAGGCTCGCCTCAGTCAGGCTCTTGCCTGACATTGATAACATAAGTTCAAAGACAATATCTTGGTTTAAAGAAAGAGCGATTCTGTCACCAACTAGCGTACAAGTAGATAAGGTAAATAACTTGATTCTTTCAAAGATAGATGCGCCAACGAAAATATACTACTCGGTCGATACTGTTCTCGATTTGGAAGAAGCTGTTAATTTTCCTACAGAATTTCTAAACTCTTTGAACCCATCAGGGCTCCCCCCACACAAAATGGTGTTAAGTAGGTTGTCCAGTTATTTTATTAAAATAAATAAATAAATAGGGTGGCGCAACAGAGCGAGGAGCCCTTGGGCCTAGCGCATTTCTCACAACCATGCCTTGTGAGAAAATGGAGGGGACCTACAATTTTCTGCCGGTTCCGAACGGCTAATCGAGAAAGCGCTTTTCATGGCAATGAATACTAACGGAGGACTTGCCAATTCCTCGCGAAAGGTGATACCCATTTAAAACATTTTTGCCTCTGTTGGGATTCGAACTCGAACCTCTGGATTAACAGGCGGACATGCTATCCATCACACCACGGGTACCACCTGTTATTTTATTAAGAAACCTGAATTCACCAAAACTTTGCAATGGCACGCGTTTGCTGGTAAAATCACTGAAAACTTTCATAATAGATTGCACAATACTCACAGGATGTGGTACCGGAGAAAATGTATTGATTCCCCGAATCCCTTTGATGCCATCGGATTTACCCTTCCAATTTAAACGCTTGCAATTTCCGGTGAAGACATCTTTTGGAATGACCATTAATAAATCGCAGGGTCAAACCTTTAACGTTGCAGGCTTAGATTTGAGTGTTGACTGTTTTTCACATGGCTAACTGTATGTCGCTCTTTCAACAGTAACTTCCAGAGAAAATATGTTTTTAATTTTATAACCGTACGAAGCCATAGCGGGCCGCTGTGTTTTTATATACAACGTTCACAGTTTTTCTGTAGGGTATTTAGTATCAGCATTGTACCTGTGCGAAGCCGGGGCGGCTCGCTACTCAACTATCCAACCCTGGGGAAAGTTCAATGAACAGACCTAATGATGGAAATAAATAAGTATAAACCTAGAAACTTTCAGGCATTCTTAAACTTAGTCTTCTTAGTTTTCGTTTCTTGACAGTTTTGTGTTAACAACGCTTTAAATAAGTTAGACCCGAGCAACGCCGGGTGGGTCAGCTTGTTTCTGATAAAGAAGGAACTTTTTTGTATTTGAGAATTCTTTTTGAGAGTTACAGTGTAATTATCTGTAAATTGCGTTGTGCTGATTGTTAGATACATGTTGAATTTCAATTGGTATATTATAATAAAGTATTCGTGTCTAATTTTGTTTATTCGTGCTGTTGACAAAATTTCAGCCCATTCATTCAACATAACAAAACTTGTAAAAATGTCTCAAAAATCGTTTTACAAGAAAAAAATTATGGAAGGTAATTATTCATAAGGTAGATTATTCCTAGAGAGATGGAATTCCTTTTTTTTATTTAAAAAAAAAAACAAGTAGGTACCTAAGGAGGTGGTGTTGATACGGCCAAGTACATGTTTTAAATTCTGTAGTGATGAGAAAGACTTTTTTTATTATTAACCATGCATATATATATTTTTTAATAGGACCATCCCACGTGATCTCTTTTGGTTTTTCATAAATTGCTTTCTTAAAATGTCTAGAATACGATAGCAATGTGATTTTTGAAAATTCGAAGTCGTTTTAAAAATACAGCAGTTAAAAAAGTTTTATACTTTCACAGTTATAAGCGGACCTAAAACTTTTCTTCTCAGAACTCTGCTTTTCAGACTTTCCTCTATACTATCATACTACACACTACACACTGCTATCAACCAAATATTCCCAAGTTTACGACTTTTTTTTTTAGCAAAAACCAAAAAAACCAACGGAAATTCGTAACTATTTTTTCCAAATATTTACCAAAAGTCCAATTTTGTATATATTCACTTCATAATAGTTCATGCCATGCATTTAGGATTGCAGATGAAAACGACGATAACTTTTTTTTGTTTTCGACAAGCCAGTTGGAACCGTGGAGGAAGTGCGAGTTCATTTTTTGAAGGGGGGTATACAGAGAACTATAACCATTGTATATGTAATCTATAGTACTATCATCAGATAGCTTTTTCTGAGACCTTTATTCACCGAGTGGTGCGCTGAAATCGCTTAAGCAAAGAGACACAGACAAGGGAGAATTAAGCGCTTAAATTTCAAAAAGTGCCGAGAGAACCAAAATCAAAGCAAATTTATTTAAGGTGGGGAGGAGAATCGAAAACACAAGACAAAGTATAGAGAATCAGTAATCTTAAGGTTAAGCAAAGCAGAATAGGTGTGAAAAAATAATTATATGAATTGTTTTGTCTTTCTTTTAGGGTGGGGTATAGTGGTGGTAGTAGGTCAAGAAAGATTTTACGTACAATTGAACATCTGATCATACTGTTCTGTTTGAGGTACTGAAATTTCAATTTGAAGGGATAAAATGAAATTGCTATATTGCAATGCAAGCAAATTTCATTTCAAATTCATGAAAAATTGAAATTTGTATTAATGAGCAGACATTTTTTTTTTGTTTTGAATTTATTATTTGATATGTGAAAAATGATATTGAAGAACATTTTTTCTGAAATGTTGGAATTATAGTTGGTAAAAGTAAGTATAGAAATGCAAGGTTATGATAGATAAAAACAAATCTGAAAAAGGGTGGAAAACGTTAGTATTTTGATAAATAAATTTTTTATAAGGAAAACTATAGGCAACTACAAAAAAAAAAGGAATTGAATATTGCACATCCAAAAAAAAGTTTTTAAGAAATAAAAAAGCGAAAGAAAAGGATAAAAATAATTGCACTTCATCACTACATAGTATAAAACAAAGTCGCTTTCTCTGTCCCTATTTTTTTTAATGAATAGAGAGGAAGGTTTGTATGTATAATGTATGCATATTATAGCAGAGAAAAGCCGAGAAATTTAAAGATTTGTAAAGTGATGTCTTAACAAACATATTTTTCTGCGCCTACATTGCAAACGCTGGCTAAAACTTATACGAGATAGTTCAAATTTATGTACTACGGAATTGTAAATCTTAAAACAATGAATAAAAAAGTACGGGACAACATATGTTTATCTCCTAAGGATAACCCACAGTAACCATTTTTATATTTTACATATTACAAAAAATTTAACATCTGATCATACTGTTGTGATTGAAACTGAAATTTCAATTTGAAGGGATAAAATGAAATTGCTATATTGCAATGCAAGCAAATTTCATTTCAAATTCAAGAAAAATTGAAATTTGTATTAATGAGCAGAAATATTTTTTTTGTTTTGAATTTATTATTTGATATGTGAAAAATGATATTGAAGAACATTTTTTCGGAAATGTTGGAATTATAGTTGAGAAAAGTAAGTATGGAAATGTAAGGTTATGATAGGTAAAAACAGATCTGAAAAAGGGTGGAAAACGTTAGTATTTTGATAAAAAGAATTTTTAAAAGGAAAACTATAGGCAACTACAAAAAAAGTGTATTTTTTACATAGCCAAATGACTAGCTAAGGGAATTGAATATTGCACATTCAAAAAAAGTTAATAAAAAATAAAAAAGCAAAAGAAAAGGAGAAAAATAATTGCACTTCATATTGCATATAAAAAATAGGAAAAAAAGTGAAAGAAAAGCAGAAAGAATACTTATGTAACTAAGAAAATTTAAGGGTAAAGAAGAAGAAAAGGTAAAATAAATTAGAATTTACAAAAAAATATATACATAACAACAAAAATCAATGAAAAAAACAACAAAAAAGTAAAACAAAGCAATAAAATGACTAGGCATGTCAGGTCCAGGTTCAGTTTTAAGGTGCCTATAAAGAAAAAAGGTTAAATTATTGATTTTAACAAAAATTAATAGGTTTTCCATATACATTTTTAATTTCAGAAACATTATTTACATTGCACTTATGAAATAATCTTAGAATACTTAAACATTTTTTTTTTTTTTTTAAATAGGTTACCTTAGAATACTTAAACATACTTTTTCTTATATTTTTTAGTCCCGCGAAGCTCCTTGTTTGTCTTTTTTATAGAGAACAACATCATTCCTTGCAAAAGGAATCTGACAATTGTCTCTTTATGTTCGGTGTTAGGGCAGGGTATTTCCAGGTTCGCATCTCTAGAATCACGTACAGTCTCCATCCATTTTTCCATGAGGTCTTCTATATGCTGTTTTCTTCTAAAGTTTTCCTCAAAAACCCTCTGCACTTTCTCAGCCAATTTTTCCAGCTGGATTGAGGGAACAGCTAGCGATCCGAATTCAGATGTAGCAACGGTGCTGACATAGGCCCTTAGTTCTATAAGTTGCAGTTGATCTCTCCTTTCAACCGAGCTGCTGATCATGAAGTTGGAACAGGCTTCACATTTCAGTTTGGGCTTGAGCTTGCCAGCTGCAAAGCCTGCGTAATAAATTGCTGCCACCTTTTGCATCTGCTCACTGGGTTCACTGGGTTGTAGTTCAACCTGTGGTGGGTCTTCTTCCTCATCCACTTCCATATTCCAATTTATGCAGTCCTCGCATTGGCAGTCGATGTCATCATCATCATCGATATCTTCAACATCGACGGGATCTCCTGGCGCTAGTAGATAGTCCTCTATCGTTTCTACGACTTTTGACTTCTCTTTGTCTTTTGTCGTTTTATCGATCTTTCGCTCCTCGGCCAAGTCAGCTGTGCTTATTAGAGGCTCTGCTCCAGCATCTTCATATCATGAGTGTTCTGGTGCGCTATAGTGCTGAAACATGACCAGCTTCAAATTTCTTATAAACCTCCACACAGATGGTTCCTTATCATAGGATCCTCTATTCAATCGCACCATTGAAAACAGGTTTTCCGCGACATCGGTGTTGAGGTGCGCCAATAGGAAATAATTCTGTTCTTTGCTTTTCAGATAGTGCCACATCTGAATTATTCCTATTAGCGTTTGCTTTAATCCCTTAAAGCAAGGTGGAATTATATGACTGCTGCTGCTTCTCCAGCTTGAAACCCACTCAATACAGCTTTCTAGGTACTCCAAAGTGTCGGTGTCATCCGATAGCACTTTCTTGTTTGGATTTTTTGAGTATTTTTGGCCGGTATTCAGTACGTCAAACAGCACATTCATTCGCTGAATAAATTTAGCTGTTGATTCGGCCTGTTTCTTTAGTTGCTCTGTTTTGTATACATTGCATTTGATGGCGCATAGAATCCCTGTATACACGTTGAAGCTGAAGATTTGAGTGGCCAGCTTCACGGAGAACTTCTCAAATGGTTTCTGACTGATGTGAGAAGCTTTAAGTTTATAACAGA
Organism: Melanostoma scalare; assembly: GCA_949752695.1. Taxonomy (NCBI): domain Eukaryota; kingdom Metazoa; phylum Arthropoda; class Insecta; order Diptera; family Syrphidae; genus Melanostoma; species Melanostoma scalare. The sequence goes on along the minus strand of OX456985.1, from coordinate 98,049,813 downwards.
CTTGAAAGACACTGTGTATTCAAACACGTTCTGGAAGTAGTGGGTTGAAGTTTTTTCGGCATTTTTGGGGCTTGGGGAGTTTTAAAAGAAGAATCAGGAAAATTCTCTAAAATTGTATCTAAGGCTTCATTTGAAATAAAAGAAGTAGACGGGCCTGAACTGGTGCAAGGGGTTTCAAAAGTAACATTAGAATTAGAAGCACTTGTATGGACAGAGCTCGTAGCCGATTTTTGTGCAGAAGTTGTTGCCGATTTTTGGGCAGAAATTGCTGTTTTAATGGTTTGAACTTTAAGAGCTTCAGCATCCATAATTCTTTGACATGAATGGTCAACAGCAACAACCGTGCAACAGCAAATAGCTGGCGAAGACATTGGAAATGCTTTCTTTGACAGAACACATCGAAACGCTTGAACAGCTAAGTCTTTTTCATGAAAGTGCTTTGAGCACATACTTGCCGTTTTTGGCAATGGCTTGATGGTTGAAACATTTTCATGTTTCAACCATATTGGCCTTCTACAATCCTTTGGAATAAGGAAAAAAGAAATGCGGCTCGGATAGGTCATAAACTGACCACAGCCTTTGAAAACGCAATTCGACATATCTGTTCAGAAGTGAAAGGTATATTTCGAAGTATTTAATAAATAACAAATTACACAGAGTATTACAAATATAGTGAATATACACACTTAACTTCACCAAAATATCACTAGCTTATGATTCACTTATTACTTTTCACTATCACTTCACTCAAGTCGCGATAAGACACCTAACAAAATCGACTATTATCTCACGAAAATCCCTTCTCTAACAATATCGAATTCGAATTCGTAGCGCGAAATATAGATTTTAAATAAATTATTGAAATTGAAATTGAAATGCTGAAAAGAAAAAGAAGTATTATGTATTATTATCTTACTCTCCAGTTTTTATCATCTGCAAATTTTTTTTAATTATGGCAAAATTTGTTATGATTTTATCAGCTTAGAACTTATCCAATTGAAATCACAACGAATAATGTTCTTAACCCTCATTTACGAACAGCCAAAAGTCGTGGTTGTCCCCCGAACTGGGGTCCAAATGGACGATTTTTTCTTCGAAATTTTTTTTATTTCTGACTTATATTGTTCAGTTATAGTTCTTCTGGCTATTGTATGAATTGTTTCTAAGTATTATTATATAGCAGGGATAAAGACATTTGAGCAGAGATGTCATTATGTAGGACGTCAGCAATAAAATTTTTCAATTTCAAAAACGATGAAAATTGCCTAATCTCGCAAATCTGGGATTCCCGCTTATCCTTTTCGATGTCTTTTTTACGTAATTACTGATTGTAAAATTCATCCACATCAATTGTTCCTGGCGGGTATGCCTATCTCAAAAAAAATAGTCATTAGTTCAGTTTGGTCAGGCCATCAAATAATTTTATAACCTCAAAAAGGACTGAATTCGCCATAATTCTCTGTAAGCCTTCACCAAATTCAGTTGTAACTGCCAAAAATAATATACCTACATTCAATGATACATTGCAAACTCATTCATTCAACCGCACACAAAAAGCACACAAAAAAAGCCTACAAACGAATTTCTTCTACTCCTTCACTACCTCATTGCAACCATACAGGTAATCCACACAAGTCATGTCATATGATCATATCAGTTCATGACCTATATCAATAGCACACACACATCTTAACATGCTCTATTGTCTTACCCCATGTCCGATGTCCCATACGATAGCCAAAATAAATGCTTACCTATGCTGTGGAGAATGAAGGAATGAAAACCCATAAGAAAAAAACAATAAGTTGTCTTCTTTTGCTTCGCTACCTGCCATACTCCATTGAATACACATTTCGCATTTCGGCATTATACACAAGAAGAAGAAGAAGAATTGTATTCTTAAGCATTTTAACCTACTACTCCTCCGAATTTATAATAGCAAGAGAAATGGCAAGGGAAATCATTTCTCTTGTGATTTCCTGCTCTTAAGCCATTTTAGTAGCGTGATTCACCGTCTTTAAATGGCGCTAGTAAGGCCGAAGTGATAGTACTATAGATTCTATATACAATGCTATAACTCATATTCTTAAAGCTAGCTTAAAGCTAGTCCTAAACGACGAACATGCTCGCCGAGCATGCTCGTTTGCATTATCCCATAGACGACGAACGCATTTGCCGAGCATTCCTTTCATGTTGATTCCCCACAGCGTAAACGTGTGTATTCTTCTATTAAATTGTGGCTTTCTGTTGCCTTTTTACTTTATCCGCGATATGCACACGACGACGTCCACAGCAGAAATGAGTTTGCTTCATAATAAAAAACCGGTTTGCTCGCGAGCATGGCCCTACATGGCAAACATAGAAGCCAACGAACATAAGAAAATCGAAAATTTTCGCCAACAGCGAGCGGCTTGCCAACTGCTCGCCAACCAACCCCTAGACGATGAAAATACGGCGAGCACGAGCATGCTCGGCGAGCATGTTCGTCGTTTAGGACTAGCTTTATGAATGATATCTGTTTTTTTTTTTATATATATGCCTACTTGCACAGCGCATGCTCGTATAATTCTCACCCCTTTGTTCTGCTTATGCAAGTGCGTAATTCTTTTCTAGTTTCTGGATTCTGGCTGTTGCCGAGACCAAAAAGAGAGAGAAAAGTGGGAGAATTTGAAATCAGACGCGACGATGGCAAGAGGGATCACTTTTAAGAGAATAAAATGATTTACTAATACAAGCAAACACTTTTACATGAATTCTGAGTTCGCTAAAAAAGTCCACCTAGCCTTATTTTTAATTTTTGCAGATCTTTGCTTGCCTAGTTCCTTGCAAACGGGAATAGCAAAAATACAATCAGGGAATATAAAAATAATCCACGACATTGACCTCGAGAGCTATCAAAATGTAGTAGACGAACTTAAAAACACGATAAACAATAAAATAGGCACGGACTACCCATCCTTCCCATTCCTTTCCCATGAAATAGCCCAACTCCAAAATATTCTGTATAGACTAAGGCCAAAACCGAAAATCGTAAAAAGGTCACTTAACTTTATAGGTAGTGCATGGAAATGGAATGCTGGCAATCCAGACCATGAAGACTATGTTATCATTAAAGAAAAAATTAACAAAGTGTTGAAAAATAACAATAAGCAAATCATTATAAACAAAGCCTCCATTGAAAGAATTAACAAAGTAAGTAATGTTACAAATGAAATATTAAAACGATTAAAAAACAATAATACTATTAAAGAAAACTAGCACTTAGTACTCAATACCATTTAAGATTAATAAAAGAAGAATTATTAAACGTTGAATATGCCACACATTGGGCGAAGAACGGTATTGCAAACTCATATTATATACTTTCTGTAGTCGAAATTGATCTTGCAAAGAATTTATTCGAAAAAGAAAACAATAATTTCAACAACATTGACGAGGCCTTAGATTTTGCAGAAATAAAAATAGCAACTAGTAATAACACAATCATTTATATTATAAATTTACCGTTTACCACAAAAGTGATATGTAACAACACCCTCTTAATAAAACCTATCAAAAGAGGAAAATCTATTAACAAAATTGAAAACGAAAATATATTAAAATGTCCAAATAAAATTTATGGAATAAAATCTACCTGTAAGACCTATAATACCCTATCGATATGTTCTAGTAATAAACTCTTAGACTTAAGCTTAGATAAATGCATAGCCAACCTTCTCCAGAGCACAACATCAAACTGCACAAAATTAAATAGTCAGCATACGCCATCAATAGAAGAAATATCACCAGGAGTTATACTATTAAACCAGTACAACGGAACAATTTTTACAGATGAACTCATAAATCTATGATCTATCGGGAACATTCCTCATAAAAATGGACAACAACGCATCGGTGGTAATAGGCGACAAGACATACGCTGCCGATACCGTTTCCAGATTCAAACCCTTACCAGCAGTTGCCCAACCATTCTCAGAAACTGGGAGACTTCAAGAAGCATTATCATTGGAAATGCTAAAAGAACTACACTTAAACAATACAGAATCTATCGAGATGCTAGATGCTAGAAACAAAACTCATTTCATATTTAACTTTGGAATTACTGCACTAATAACATTAACTATTAAAAAGACGTTTACTTCTTGCAAAGACTTTAGTAATTCCGATATTGATATACGGCTGTGAAATTTACTGTAATTGCAACTATGCAAGCAAGCGAAAACTCAACGTCGCCTATAACAGTACCGTGCGTTTCGTCTTTGGTCTTCGAAGATACGATAGATTATCTAATTTGCCTAAAGTGTTGTTGGGGATGCCTTTTGATAGCTACGTTGAGCTTCGAAGTTTAATTTTGCTCTCTGACATACTGATTACACGCCAACCACAATATTGTTTTAACAAAATTACTATCGCGTCTTCGGTAAGATCTCGTCAGCTAATTTATCCTCAGCATTCGTGTTTAACATCTGAGCGTCAATTTTTTGTTAATTCCGTGCGTCTTTGGAATTCATTACCGCGTCATGTTAAAGAAACCCAAAATGCAACAAGAACTAAAAAGGTCTTAATAAATCACTTTCGAAGAAATATATAAATGATCTTGCAAATTGTAATTGGAATTTTAAATTTTTAAATTTTTAAATTTTTGCTCATAATTTCAAATTTTTGATAATTTTTTTGATTTTCTTTCTCTATTTAGCTCTTTCTGTAAAATTAGCTTATAACTGCCTTAAAAGATATTGTATCTTATAGTTGTTAAGCAGTCAATAAATAAACTAAACTAAAAAAACTAAAAAAAACTAAACTATCATATTCCTATTTGCTCGATCCTGTTGGATTAAACGCAAAAGCACAGTCAACATAGTAAACTTGGTTGAAACAGAAGCACAGAAACCAGCCGAAACGACAACATCCTTGACAACTTCCACAGAAACCCAGATCCCAAAAATTGATTTACCACCATCCAAGCCATCCAGAATTTCGCAAATTCCATTTTTTCAATTCAATTCAATTTTTCTTTATTTTTTTCAAATCATAAATTACAATATTATGTTATAGTAAAGAAAAATAATTAGATAGAAAGCATGGCAATATGCCGTCTGCCGTAAAGAAATTACAATTTTAAAATACAGAGAAAGTTTTAACAAACTTGTGCTAAGTTTATAAGTTAATTTATTTAAAAAGAAAGAAAACTAGTAACAAACAAAACAGTGACTTTTAGTTTAGTCAAAACAAAAAATAGATAGATTGATTTAGGCTGAAATCTATTGCTGTATAAGATACACGTTTAGAACATTCTTAATGTATATAAATATAATGTTTCTAATGTACATAACAATTTAATTTCTGGACTTTTAGTTTAGTCAAAACAAAATAGATCAAAGGGCTTTTAGTTTAGCTAAAACGAAAATAACTTGTTTTTTTCCCTATATGCATAGTTCAAAAAGTGGTGTAAAATTATTGTTTCAAAACATGTTCAAATAATCATCTCGATATTTTTTTGCGTGAGAAACGTATCCTATAAGAGACTTCCAACCACGGCTACCATTCAGGATATTTATACATTCCTCTAACGAAAGAAAACTTGTGAAAAAATAGAGTCTACGTATTTCCTGTAAAATTGGACAAAATGCTATAAAATGTAAGACGTTTTCGTTCTGACCGAGATTGCACAGCGAGCAGATAGGATTTAAGTCAGATCTATGAGGTCTACAATTCAGTTCCAGCATTTCAGTTCTGACTTTGAAAATTAAGCTCATTTGAGAAACTGAAAACTCATCTCTGAAATAGTTTTTCTCACCTAAAGAGAAAGTTAGTTGTCGATAAACACTTCTTGATGTCGAAGAAGTACCTCGGACTATGCATTGCTGAAATAGCGTCTCATCTATTCGAGCTATGCAGTCGTATAAAGAATCTTTTAACGCAACGACATTGTCAGTAGGTAATGAAATTGCAAAATTATGCGTAACAGCCAGATCGTACCAGTTTTTGATTGGGCTATAACCATTGTGAAAACAAATCGTTAGGATCCGTTTTTGGAGGTTTTGGTCTGATCGACTCATTACCTTGACAATGTAGTCCGCACTAGCCCTCAAGTTTTTTAAAAATATGTGTGTTAACCCAGATTCCACATGTTGGCATAGTTTGGGGTGTTTTTAGGCAGCTTGAAAATTCGTTTGAAAAAGTATCTTTGAACGTTTTCTAGTTCTTCTAACTGTTCATATCCATATACTTCATTTCCATAGCAAAGGCAACTATTTACTGTAGCGTTGAATACTTTAAATTTTGATGCTGGATCAACGGAATGGTTACAAAAAAAATTATTCCACATGCTATTCAAAGCTACTTTAGCAGCTTTCGTTTTTTCTTTAACATGTGCATGTGGATTCAGGCTATATGTGAGAATATATCCAAGATACTTAAATCTACCACTATTTCGATGATATCATCCCCAAGAATCCAGTTGCGACTATAACCTATAGATCTGTTGCGTGATCTAAAGACCATAATTTTAGATTTTGAGCTGTTGATTTTCAGATCCCAACTATCATAATATTGCTGTAGCCTATTGATTTGTAGCTGTAGAGTAAGCGGGCTATCAGATAGGATAACAAGATCGTCAGTGTAAAGAAGGACTTTAATATTAACATCACCTATAGTGATACCTCCTGGGATATGATTTTCAATATCATTAATAGAAAGTGAGAATAGTAAAGGGCTTAAAACACAGCCTTGAGGAACACCAGATTGGCATTTAAAATCTCTAGAATTCTTTTGACCATTCTGGACAAAAGCATGATTATTTTCAAGCATTTTCTCATAGAATTTGATGAACTTGGTTGATAAACCTATTACAGAGAGTTTGTATATTAATGACTTTCTATTGACCGTGTCAAATGCAGCCTTCAGATCGACAAAAAAGCCATACAGACATTTTTTTTTTATCAATAAATCGTTTAGCTATAGTACATAGAACAAGAATTTGATCTATAGTCGAAAGATTTGCACGAAAACCAGCTTGGTAGCAACTGATCATATTTTTTGTTCAACCCAATTTAAAAGCCTAAAGTATAGTAGTTGTAAGAAGAGTTTTCTCAATGAATTTAGGACTGCAATACCCCTATAGTTTTCCGGTTGTTCACGATCACCGTTTTTAAAAACGGCTGATATTTTTGAGTACTTAAAATTTTCAGGAACAGTTTCCTCACTATAAAGTTTATTGAAGAAACTTAAAATGTAATCTAAAAACTCAGGAGTGGCATTCTTGTAGAATTCAACTGGAATACCATCGGGGCCAGGTGCTTTGTTATTTTTCATTTTTAACAGAGATGATTTTAATTCCATTATTGAAAATGAGGAATCTAACTCTGGTACCGTTATATTTGGAATGGCGAAACGGATTATATTTAAATTTGGATTGGGTAACAAAAGTTTTTCAAAGTAAGTCGCAAGAAAGTTAAAATCAATTGAAAGTGAATTCGTATTATTCTGACCATTTAAGAAACGAACAGTACTCCAAAAAGATTTTGAATCTTTACATAAACTGAGTTTGGAAGCTACATTTCGTAGGTGCATATTCTCTTTTAGAGTACACATTCGTTTATATTCTTGGTTAGCCCGTAGATATAAAACTTTGGCGCTAGGGTTATTTGTTTTTCTGAAAAGCTTCAAAAATGAGAAAGATTTCTGCCTAGCTTTTCTGCAGTCATTGTCGTACCATTTAGAATGAAATATATGCCTGTTGCTATTTTCACTAGAGAAATTTGATGATTGTCTAATCGCAGTAAGAATCGAAGTTGATATTTCTTCTATGCTGGTAGCTTCAATGTGCGGCAAATTCAATACATGCTGGTTAAGTTTTCTGACATAATTGTTTACATTTTTATCTCTCCATTTCAATCTGAGAGTATTTTCTGTCGATACTGGGTCTATAATGTTGTTTTCAAAACAACAGGAAACGACAATGGGGAGATGCGACGAGAAATTAGCTGGAAGTACTTCAAAGTTTTCCGTAATACTAGACCAATCACCTCTAATCCTACTAATATTATAAACGTGAAAGTTTGTATGTGTGGATGTATGTTTGTTCCTCTTTCACGCAAAAACTACTGAATGGATTTAACTTAAACTTTCCAATAATATAGCTTATACATCAGAATAACACATAGGCTACAATTTATCCCTAAATTCCCACGGGAACGGGAACGTATACGGGAACTTAGAAGCTATAACACCGATTTCAAAAAATTTTCCACTGTTAGAATGCTTCATTATCCCCGACTAACATAAAAACTAATTCATCCCCATATTCCTAAGGTTTCCTATATTCCCACGCGAGCAGGAACTTATACGGGAACTTTGACACTACCGCACCGACTCCAAAAATTCTTTCACCGTTAGAATGCTACACTATCCCCGAGTAACATAAAAACTAATTCATCCCCATATTCCTACGGTTCCCTATATTCCCACGGGAGCAGGAACGTATACGGGAACTTTGACACTACAGCACCGATTTCAAAAATTCTTTCACCGTTAGAATGCTTCACTATCCCCGAGTAACATATTCATCCCCATATTCAAACGGTTCCCTATATTCCCACGGGAGCAGGAACGTATACGGGAGCTTTGACACTGCAGCACCGATTTCAAAAATTCTTTCACCGTTAGAATGCTACACTATCCCCGAGTAACATAAAAACTAATTCATCCCCATATTCCTACGGGAGCAGGAACGTATACGGGAACTTTGACACTACAGCACCGATTTCAAAAATTCTTTCACCGTTAGAATGCTACACTATCCCCGAGTAACATAAAAACTAATTCATCCCCATATTCCTACGGTTCCCTATATTCCCACGGGAGCAGGAACGTATACGGGAACTTTGACACTACAGCACCGATTTCAAAAATTCTTTCTCCCTTAGAATGCTACACTATCCCCGAGTAACATAGAAATTTTTTTTTTTTTTTTTGTTGGAGGTTTTTAAAATACCAGCTGGAGCACTCAGACCTAAATACCGGTCCATTGTACTACCAGATAGCAACCTTCTATTTGTTATAGCTTTCCAGATGTTCGGAGAAAAGCCAAAAGACGCTGCCATGGTAAGGAACCTAAGTTACCAGCTCTCACCATGTCTGCGCCGAGTATCTGTAACCTCATGCGAGAAAAAGCAGGACATTCACAGAGGAAGTGCTCTGCGGTGTCCTCATCTTCTCCACAAGATTCACAGAGTGTGGTATCACTTAAGCCTAACACGTTTAAATGCTTGGCAAAAGAGAAGTGCCCGCTGGCAACGCCAATAAGCTTCCTACAGTCTTTTCTGCTACGAGCTAGCAAAAATGTTGCAGTCTTCTTACTAACGTTGGGGAGCATACGCTTGGTTTGTCTGCATCCAATGGAGGCATGCCATCTACGGTTGTGCTCTTGACAGATCCAATCGTTGATTGAAGCCCTCACTGAGGACGCTGGCAGACCTAGCGACGGTTCAGGTCCTGAGAAAGCTGTCTGAGATCCCTGCCTAGCGAGTTCATCGGCGATCTCATTTCCAGTTATGCCGTGATGGCCTGGAACCCAAATGAGACTCAAGGAATTTAATCTTCCGATCGCATTCAGAGAGCTCTTGCATTCCTGGATCACTTTCGAAGTGGTTAGAGGGTTGAGAAGGGCCTTAAGCACAGCTTGGCTATCGCTGCAAACAAAGATACTTCTCCCCGTCCATCCATTGTTCGTTACGTGGCTCAAGGCCATTAGGATAGCATAAGCCTCCGCTTGGAAAACGGATGCGTATGATCCTAAAGATGAGTGCAGTCGTATGTCGTCGTTCTCAACAAAGGCACCAGCACCAGAACCCTCGTCGGTTTTGGAGCCATCTGTGAAGATACGATAACAATTCTTTCCAGGCTCAGATTCTGGAGCGAACCAGTCCTGAACCGAAGGAAAGCTGACTGAGTAATTTTGACGCAGTTTGAGCCTTGGGATCATCGTGTCAGACGGCATATCCATTAGACGTGGGTCAAAAGATATGCTGCTTGCGAGTTCCTCAAAGCTCCAGTGCGAATTGTGCCAGAGACCACATCGCTTTAAACGAGAAATGGTCTTGAGAGTACACCCCATGATGAAGGTATCAAGGGGAGGAAGGTTCAACAGTGCGTCGAGAGCAGCACCCGGTGTGCTGGGGAAGGCCCCCGTAACACCCAGACAAATTGTTCTTTGAAGTTTGGCAAACGAGGCAATAACGTATTTACGCGAGAGCTTATTCCACCAAACAACTGACGCATAGGAGATGATTGGTCTTATCATAGCCGTATAGATCCAAAGGACCCTTTTCGGTGAAAGACCCCATGTCTTGCCAAAAGCTCCTTTACATTGCCAGAAAACTGACAGTGCTTTAGTAGTTTTAGACTCGACATGTTTCGACCAAAGAAGTTTGTTATCCAGGATTACTCCAAGATGCTTGACTTCATTTGAAAAGGGGATGTTGACGCCTTTAAGCGTAAGATGGGTCAGACCAGTCAATTTTCTACGTCTCGTGAAGAGGACAACCTCGGTTTTAAGAGGATTGACGGAGAGACCGTTTCTAACACACCAGGTGTCAATCATACAAAGCGCAGCCTGTGCTCGGGAGCAGACAGCTTGGAGGCTGGAGCCAACCGAGAGCACGGCGACGTCGTCCGCATATGCTTGGGCATGAACGTTAGAACCATTGAGCATTATAAGTAGAGAGTCGATCAACATGCACCACAGAAGAGGAGATAAAACGCCACCTTGTGGGCAACCCTTATTTACTCCCGTTGCAACATATTGTCCACAGTCCGCCTCCGCGATTACGGTTCTCTTCATTAGCATTGCTTTAATCCACAACACTAATGACTCGTTCACACCGTGTTCTCTGGCAGCATTACACATACCATCGAAGCTAGCATTGTCAAAAGCACCTTGAATGTCGATGAAAATGCCTACCGCAAATTCTTTCCTGTCAAGCGCGCATTCAATCCTGCTAACAAGATTTTGAAGTGCGGTCTCGCAAGGTTTTCCTCTTTGGTAAGCATGTTGCATCTGAGACAGAGGGTGTAATTGGAGTGAGGTTTTACGAATGTAAATCTCAACCATTCTTTCCAGCGTCTTAAGCAGAAAGGAGGTAAGACTGATGGGTCTAAAGCTCTTGGCGAGTGAGTAGTCTTGTTTACCAATTTTTGGTATGAAGGCGACTCTAACACTCTGCCATGAAGTTGGTATATACGCTAGGGCTAAACTACCAGTGAAAATATTTTTCAAAGTAGGAAGCAAAAGGTTTATACTTTCCTGCAACATAGCTGGGTAAACACCGTCAGTGCCAGGTGACTTGAAAATGTCAAAAGATGCCACGGCATATTTGATGGCTTCGTCGGTAACAACTAACGATGACGTGTACCAGCTAAGTCGAGTGGATTTATCGGATTCACATGATCTAAGGGAAATAGATTGCTGTGGTCCGATTGATATCTGGTTTCCTGGAAAATGAGTTTCCAGCATAAGACTGAGTGTCTCTGCTTTGGACTCGGTATAGGAACCATCTGATTTCCTGAGCGTTTCTAGTTTGTTTACCTTGCTCCTTTTAAGGGCTTTAGTAAGTCGACTAGTTTCACTGAGTGTTTCTATACTTTCACAGAATTCTTTGTAAGAGGCATTCTTTGATCTTCGAATTAACCTTTTAAAGTCCTTCTGTTTAGATCGATACAGGTTCCAGTCGACATCTGATTTGGTCTTGAGGGACCTATTCAGAATACTTCTGGTTTCCCTGCGAAGTTTCTGTAGTTCATTGTTCCACCACGGAACCATAGATCTACTATACTCTGTCCAACAAAGATTGTCAGTACAGGGAAGATAGGACGTTGGCATCTCACTTTGGCTGCAACATATTGCATAAGTCTATCACACGTGAAAGCTCTTTCAGCGTTCCCATAGCATGTATAAAAAATCATACTAAATCGCTTCAAAATGAGAGAGAAAAGTACCAGCGCTACCACTTTTGCTTTTTAATTTCACAATTACGATTTAAACAAAAATTTGATCATCTTTTTCCACACCACCATGAGGTAAGATAATAGGTGCGTTTTTTTTTTTTAAAGGTATCCCCAGTAGGCCTAATACTTTTTTAACAAAAACAACATAAATAACAAAAAATAAATATAACTTCATTTATTTAAAAATAATCTATTTAACAATATAAAAATATACATTTCATAACAAAAACATCATAAAATAATTTTAATTTAAATAATTGGATACTTACATCTATTCAATATAGAAAAAGATCTTAATTACAATCTGACGAGTAGTTGCTAGTGCTACTATCTTCGTTCAGATTTATAACTAGCCTTTCTGTGGCTTCTTCGGTGAAAACATCCATCGCCCACATTTTCGGCTCAACATTATTTATAACGTGTTGCACACAGTTATCCCACTTGACGTTGTCAACATTATCAAGTGCTATTGTTAATAACTCCTTGATTTCGGACATTTTAAATGAATCCTTACTGAAAGACAGTTGTAATCAGTGGCGACACACGTGCATGAAAATAATATTGTCGTTCAATATATTTTTCATTTCCAACGTCCCACATCATTTTTCATAACGGATTTAAATGGCTTTTCTGTACAACCAAAGTGAGAAATATCATTATATAGTTGCATTATAACGTATTTGCACACAAAAGAAAAAAGTAAAACAACATACACTGATGGCAGTACTTACATATTAAATTTATCTCAAAAGCTTCAGAAAAGCATTATTTTTCAAAGTTCTTTAACAAACTCTGAAGGAAGAGTTGTATTATTTCGGTCAAATTTGGTCATGGCAACGCCGTCTGAATGTACGCATTCTCATTGCACTCAGCAAATAAACGAGGGTTGAATAGCAAACACAAGTCATTCTGCCATCGACTGTGTGGCAGACAAGTTGTATGGGGGATTATCGCAAAATTTTTATTAAAACTACATGAAAAACTCATAGGTAGGTCAGTGGGTTGTTTTTATTTCAGTGGGCGCTACGTACATTATTACTTGTGTGGTGTCCTGAGAGCGTTGACAGGCACCACAGTTTCGAAAAAAGCTCTCCCATAAGGCCTGTACTGACAATCTTTGTTGGACAGAGTATAGGTAATTGTCTAGCTGGACATGCTAGCTCGAAGCTACTTGTAAGGGCACAATTCACTTCTAGAACTGCATCTTCCACTTTTTGTGATGTTGAGAGCTTAGGTAGGGTTTTGACGAGATTACCGAGCTCATCGTTGAAAAGTGTCCAGTTAGTTTTTCTGGGATTTCTTGCAACTAAAGGTGTGGGAATCACATTTGCTACATGGAATTGAATGTATCTGTGGTCTGAGAGTGACACGTCCAGCAACACTTTCCAGTTGGTAATCTCCTTGGCATATCTGTTAGATAGTGTCAAGTCGATTACGTCCTGTCGTATAGCCGTAACAAAAGTTGGCGTATTACCAACATTGTTAATGTTCAAGTCAGAAGACAGAATGTAATTAAGAAGATGGTTGCCTCTCATGTTGCATTTGACGCTACCCCAAACTAAGTTTTGAGCGTTAGCATCACAGCACATGATAAGCCCCAACTTCCGGTTTTCACAAAACTCCACCAAATCCACAACCTGTCTTGAGGGAGGGGGTAAAATGGAGTTCCAGGGAAAGTAAACTGACGCAACGACGAAAGTTTTCCACTCACCGTTCGTTTCGTAGTTTATCGTAGCCGCAACCAGGTCTTGGCCACAGAAGTGATCAAGTTTAGTTGCTGCAAAAGAGTTCGGTATGATGAGACAGGTCCGGGGTAAGTCAGACCGTTCGTCATAGAGAATATTAAACCCTCGTAGCCCTCCAAGACCAAGAACTCGGCCCTTCCAGGCCCATGGCTCTTGGATTGCTACGAGGTGAGTTTTTGTATTCAACACGGAAAGCCTGCTACATAGGAGTGCAGTAGCAGCCTTAGAATGTTGAAGGTTTATCTGAGTTATTATCATTGATAAATACTAGTAATCCATCCATCATTTTCACCGATTGGAATTAAGTTGGAAATAAATCCTTCCAAGATGAACATGCAGACGGGAGTCGTACCTAGCCTTGATGATAGCCACAGAAGCTTGATCTACTCCCACAACAAGGTAAGAACCGTCTTCACCATCCCGATTCCTAGCCTTCTTGTGGTAATAAACTTTCCACTTCGTAGTGTCGATACCATCATTCTGGGTAACGAGGCGTTGAAGCACATCTTCAGTTTTCCTGAGTTGCCCCGGGATAAAGCAGATGGCTTTCGTCAAAACTGGCACCCTGTAAATTTCAAAAGAGGAATTTAGGAGGGGTGGAATTTTAGGCACAGAGGCACGTAGCCAGTCAGCGGTCTGCTGATTAGAACACTCGACCAAAAAGGTTCCGTCCTCCAAACAACATCCCTCAGACTGGATCTGCGTACTCTCTGCCATAGCCAGCTCCCACAGATGATCTTCACAGTGCTTGCGCTCTGTGATGGTCATGCTGTTGTCATTGCCAGCCTTACAGATACGCACTTTGAAAATCGGGACAGTCGCTCTTTTATAGGGCAGCCGTCTTTTATTTCGCTGTGCGACGGATTTTTTTCCTTTCGAGGCTTTATCCCGTCCGGTCAGTGTCCGTGGACCAGACTGACTAGCAGTCACGGTTTCATTCACCAACGTTTCGGTTGGACCTCCAGGAGTTTTAACCATGCCGGCTTCGTCCCTTCCAGCCAGTGTCCGTGGACCGAATTCGCAAGTCTTGCGACCTGTTCCTTCAGTTTCATTCACCGACTTTCCAGTTAGACCAACAGGACAATTTGCAGAGCTTCCGGAAACCTTCTTCCTTTTGACCCTGTTCGCGTTTGCAGAAGTTGGGGTGACTTCGGTTACAGGAGACCGTCCTGAATTGGTGGGTGAGACCTCTTCCGACCTGTCCCTTTTCGCCGCCGTCACCAAAGGTTTGCAACTTAATTCAGTGCCTTCGGCCACCCTGGTGTCCTCTTTGCACTGAGCCTTTGCCGCTCGCCTTCTCTCCAGCTTCTGTTGGCGCTTGGAAAGCTGTTCTCCGGAGGGTGCCATCGTTGGAGTGGGATCCACTTGTTCAGCTTCACTTAGTCCGGTGATAGCACCGCTCTGGCCAACAGCTAAGCCCGGATGAGAGATTAGCTTTGGAGGTAATACCTCCGAGCTGCCTTCTTCATCTTTCCAGCTCAGACCACGAAGAGCTTCATGGAGAGAGCTGCAGGAGTCATCGGTTGCGGTACCTTCGACTCGCGTGTATCCACCAGTTAAGGTGTGCGATAGTATGTTAGATGGGGCCTCCAGAATCCGTGCCCCTGCCGTAGTGAAGACTACGGGTGGATTTTCGCTTTTACGATTGCCACCTGGAGAATAAAAATCCTTTGAGTTATCTTCCATACTGTTTTTTTGATCAATTCTTGGTTTTTCATTTATTTTCCCCATCCTTCGACCACCTTTCGGCATCGAGCTCGGTTCAAATTAACTACTTAAGCCCCCCCACCGCGACAAGGTGACTGATCGTCGGGAAGGAACATAGAAACTAATTCATCCCCATATTCCTACGGTTCCCTATATTCCCACGGGAGCAGGAACGTATACGGGAACTTTGACACTACAGCACCGATTTCAAAAATTCTTTCACCGTTAGAATGCTACACTATCCCCGAGTAACATAAAAACTAATTCATCCCCATATTCCTACGGCTCCCTATATACAACACCGATTTAAAAATTCTTCCACCGTAAGAATGCTACATATGCAAATACAATGTGTATCATTAACTTTAATTCATCCACATATTCCTACGGGAACGGGAGTACTAATATAATAAGTGTGAAAGGAGCTCTGTCTGTCCGTCGTTCTATGTTACCATCTCCCGCCCAAACTAATAAACCGATTTAAATGAAATTTTAAACAAAGATTGCTCAGAACCTGAGGAAAGACATAGACTATATATTTTTTCCCTATATTCCCACGGGAGCAGGAACGTATACGGGAACTTTTATACTACAGCACCGATTTCAAAAATTCTTTCTCCCTTAGAATGCTACACTATCCCCGAGTAACATAGAAACTAATTCATCCCCATATTCCTACGGTTCCCTATATTCCCACGGGAGCAGGAACGTATACGGGAACTTTGACACTACAGCACCGATTTCAAAAATTCTTTCACCGTTAGAATGCTACACTATCCCCGAGTAACATAAAAACTAATTCATCCCCATATTCCTACGGCTCCCTATATACAACACCGATTTAAAAATTCTTCCACCGTAAGAATGCTACATATGCAAATACAATGTGTATCATTAACTTTAATTCATCCACATATTCCTACGGGAACGGGAGTACTAATATAATAAGTGTGAAAGGAGCTCTGTCTGTCCGTCGTTCTATGTTACCATCTCCCGCCCAAACTAATAAACCGATTTAAATGAAATTTTAAACAAAGATTGCTCAGAACCTGAGGAAAGACATAGACTATACATTTTTTCCCTATATTCCCACGGGAGCAGGAACGTATACGGGAACTTTTATACTACAGCACCGATTTCAAAAATTCTTCCACCGTTGGAATGCTCCATAATCCCGGAGTAACATTAACTTTAACTTATCCACATACTCCCACGAAAACGGTCACCATATTCCCACGGGAACGGGAGTCTTTACTGATATTGAAAATGCGAATGTAGCTATGTCGGTATGTTTTTCGTGTGTCTCCCGTTCAAACTGATGAAGATAAAGTAACATTTCTAGTTCTGTTAGACTTCTCCAAGGCTTTTGACACAGTAGACTATTCAATTTTGTGTAATAAACTTGCTTCAAAATTTCGCTTTTCCAATTCAGCAGTCAATTTAATGTCATCTTACCTTCGCTGTAGAAAACAAGCAGTTTGCATAGGAAATCGTTCCTCTGATTTCTTACAGAATAATAGAGGTGTACCTCAAGGATCAATACTAGGTCCAATTTTATTTTCACTTTACGTTAATGAATTGCCCTCTATCGTCAAATCACCTGTACACATGTATGCTGATGATGTACAGCTTTATAAAAGCTGCACTTTAGGAATGATTGAAAACGGTGTATACGAATTAAATAAAGATTTAAGTGAAATTGCAATGTGGTCTGAAAGGAACGGATTATTTTTGAATCCATCAAAATCAAAATATTTAGTAATAAGCAAGCATTCGCTTGACCTTTCGTACTTCCCGGATATTTACATACAAGGCTCCAAAATCGGATATGTAGATAAAGTTAAAAACCTAGGGATTGTATTCAACAGAAATTTAACTTGGAATGATCATATTAATGCAATCATTGGCAAAGTATATGGCGTACTGCGCAAGCTGTGGCTGACGCACAACTTCACACCCCAAAAAACCCGCTTGATGGTCGCTAAAGCCCTAATTATTCCAATTTTAACTTACGGTTCGGAAGTGTTTAGAAACTGCGATGCTGTTAGCAAAAGAAAACTTAACGTAGCATTTAACAATACAGCAAGATACGTGTTCAGCATAAGACGTTACGACCATATTTCTGCTCACTCAAGACTACTTTTCAACGTGACATTTGATAACCTACTGGCCTATAGAGCTCTGATCCTACTTTCTAAAATAATTGAAACTGGTGAACCTGGCTTTTTATTTGACAAGATACGTTTTGGAACCTCCAACAGAGCTAACCAACTTATCATGCCGCGCTTTTCATGTTTAACATCTGAGCGACAGTTCTTTATATGCTCTATTCGTCTTTGGAAATCCCTACCAAGGCACATACGGGAATTGGGTGGCACTGGGCGCTTCAGAAAGGAACTTAAGTTATATTACTCTTGTTAAATTTTTTTTTTATATTTTATTTTTTATTTTTGCATTATACAAAGCGAAGATGTAGGTACATATGCATTATTTAGTATTTATTATTTATTTCCTTTTTTTTTATTAATCAATATTGTTTAATGTTTAAAATTGCAACTGAACGATGTAAATAATCATACTTTGTAGTTCAATGTCAATGTTTTGCACCTTAAGGCTTCACTAACTAAAAGATTGTTAGTTCTTAATGTGTAAGTAATCAATACATAAATAAAATAAAATAAAAATAAATAAACTGCTAAACAGATTTTATTAAATTAGCTACAGAGATGGTCTAGAACATGCGGAAGGATAAAGGCTATATATCTATCTTTATATTCCCACGGGAACGGAAATGGGAATTCAAAAACTACGGTCTCAAAAGTATTTTTAGCAGGGCTACAAGGTGTTGAAATAGGGGTTGAAGGTTTTTTTTTGGAAATACCGCCATTTTTAAGGCTAGAAGTTTTATTTCCTAAAAAGTTAAAAATGCTGCTGAAAGTCACTATTCCACGCGGACGAAGTCGCGGGCACAGCTAGTAAGACATAAATCTATCACAGAGCAACCCTGAGAACAAATAAATGTGAAGTTACCATTTAAGTCGTTAGAAGTTATTCCATTTAATAAAAGAAATCCAAAGTCTTCTATCATTTCCAATAGATATTTACCATTCTGGTTCAGGCAAATGTCTAGAGATTTTCTTTCGATTGAAAATCGACCGTTATTTAAGCCAATTGGATTTTGGTAGTCACTTATACGACCATTTAAATCTCCGATTATCATCAAATTTTCGAAATTGATGTTGTTTAGAAAATTATAAAGTTCATTATACTTGGCATTCCAATTATTATAATTAAAGTATATCGGAAGTATTTTGAAATTTCTCTGATAACTGATCTCTATGGTAGTTATATTGTTTTCAAAGCTTTTGAAATCTATATGAACATTTTTATAAGTGTTTTTTACACCAAACATACACATAAAACACATTTATTAAACAAATTCCATTTTTCTAAAGTTCCCAGATCAAACGAGGACGTTTGAATTTTAAGCGGGGAAGAGTTAACATCACAGGTGCTGATGCGGCGAAAAGTGTTATCCCACGATCTTACTACATTCCGAAAAACAACATAATGCTGACATCGCGTCTAGAAACTTGACGCTCTTAGAATTCCAAAGACAACGATGAGAACAACGATGGGAACAACGAACAAGGCTATGCTTAGAGTAATGAAGAATAGTATTTAAGAGATAGAAAATACGATTTCAATGTTCAGTTTTTTGTTAGGCAGAATCGCTGCCACTTGTACGTTTAATAAATAAAATTTTTTTTAAGAAAAAAGTGAAGTAATACTTTTAACTTGTATAATGTACACACAAAAATCGATTGAGACCAAATTGTAAGAAAAAAAAAATCCAACCATCACCAACAGCCAGTGAAATCTAATACAAAAAAAAAACTATTCGTTTGTTTCACTTCGTTTTGTGAACATAAAATATTTGAGCTTCAAATTCTGGCTGTCATATCATAAAAAAAATGTCAACGTGCCTTTATATTGCCATCATCATCTTTCCTTACAATGAGTATTGGTTTATTTTACCTCCCTCCTCCCTGTGCTACACAGATACTCGATTTCAACATTGATCATGGATTTTGTCGCTTAAGCTAGTCCTAAACGACGAACATGCTCGCCGAGCATGCTCGTGCTCGCCGTATTTTCATCGTCTAGGGGTTGGTTGGCGAGCAGTTGGCAAGCCGCTCGCTGTTGGCGAAAATTTTCGATTTTCTTATGTTCGTTGGCTTCTATGTTTGCCATGTAGGGCCATGCTCGCGAGCAAACCGGTTTTTTATTATGAAGCAAACTCATTTCTGCTGTGGACGTCGTCGTGTGCATATCGCGGATAAAGTAAAAAGGCAACAGAAAGCCACAATTTAATAGAAGAATACACACGTTTACGCTGTGGGGAATCAACATGAAAGGAATGCTCGGCAAATGCGTTCGTCGTCTATGGGATAATGCAAACGAGCATGCTCGGCGAGCATGTTCGTCGTTTAGGACTAGCTTTAGCGATCGCTATTCGAACATGGGTAACATCTCACATCCATACCCTACGGTATAGAGTAAAACAACCACATGTTCCAACGACCTTTCATGCGTAGCTGTTAAAGAGTAAAACAACATGCTCATGCACTATCTATGCGCAACCAAATGTCGGACGTGACCAAATTCTCATTAGCACAGCCAAAAACAAAAAAATATTCTCACTACCCTCCAGTGGCGAGGGGTGAATAATTCTAAAAGTTAACTCGAAGGGAACTTAGTCACCAACAAAAAAAAGTTTACTTAAAATTTTTGTTGTGCAATGTTTGTCTTTCCATCAAGCCAAAAATTCAAGTATTTCAAACCAACTTTGCTATTAGGTAGAGCGTCATAACTTTTTTTTTCATAAAACTAAGGTAATTAAAACTATTTGTTTCCTCTAAGTGAAAATCAGTTAAGCAACAGTCAACAGATATTAATAGACCGGGCGCTAGAGGTAAGTGAGTATGCAAAATGTGAGTACCGAATTTTGCCAACGGATTTAAGTGAAGAAAAGGTCAAAGAATAATAATGTGAATCTTGCCAGTCGATTTTTTGGTCCATATTTTTTTTTACCCCCTCTTCTCTTATTCGTAAAGGGGATATACCTACAGGGTGTTCCGTAATTCGTGTATTATCCTTTGGGGTGTGATTCTTGGTCATATTCTAAGAAAAGAAACAACAACCTTTAAGACTGTATTTAAGTTGAGCTTCCAAAGGTTTAGGGTTGCCAAATTTTCAATTTTAAATGGAGTTCAAATTTTCTTCCCCAAGCAAAGTTTTGACTTTGAGGTCATTTTTTTCAGAAAATGCCTGATAAACATAAAGTTTCTTTATTTTTTACAGATGAACAAAACAATAATAAAAAAAACTTAGTAATAAGTGCACTCAAAAACCCATACATTTTATGATACATACTTGAAAAAATACAAAATTTGTAAAATTAAAAAAAAAATTTTTATAGCTTTATTATAATTTTTTTTATTCTTAAATGTAAGCAAACCCTCAATGTTCGAAACGTCAAACATCATCGACTCATGTTCGAATTGCGAAACGTCATCGACGAGTAATCGATGCTGTTTGACGTTTGGCACAGAGAGTTTTTTTCGATGATTTATTCTTCATCATTCCTTGAGCGAGTAAAGAACCGCCAAGAATAAAATATTGTAACTTTTGTTTTAAATAAAGTATAATTAAACAAAAAGTTTCCAGCTATAAAAGCTTTGAGGTTTGTTTGAATAAAACAATAATTTGGGCACTTTTAGTAGTTTTTTTTAATTTATTTTATACAAATACAATCATAAGAAGTGCTCAAAGTGCCCTCCTTCGTTTTGAATGCATGCCAGAGCCCGTTTTTGAATTTCATTGTGGGTGTTTGCTCTCGATAACTCTTGTCTTACTTGTAGTCTTGTAATCTTTGAAACTGTATTTAAATTGGACTCCTATAGGCTTAGGGTTGCCAGATTTTCAGTAAGGATAAAGTTCCTGGTATCTTCGTTGTCCTCTTCTTGAATTTCCATTGCAAAACTCATATAAGAAAAAAATGTCTGCGTATTCTTCTTTCCTAAATGAAGGCATTTGAAAAAGCTCTCTGATCACACTGCAATCGTGACTTAATTTGATAAACTGATGAATAAATTTTCATAAAACTAAGGTAATTAAAACTATTTGTTTCCTCTAAGTGAAAATCAGTTAAGCAACAGTCAACATATATTAAGGCCATAATCAAACCACTGAAACTTACTATCGGACTTTTTTCAGACTTTTTGCACTTTTCAATTTTTAAAGCCTAAATTTGTAATATTTAAAAAAATCACGAAAAGCACTAAATCAATTTAAATAAGTATTGCACTGCGTTCTGCTGGTAAACTGCATTTTTCAAATAAAATACGGCTCATTGGGAACTGAATTCATTTAGGCCAGTTGTGCCACTTTAGAAAAATTCAAATTATTTTTTGCATTTTCTGCCAAAAATATGCTTTATGCTATGAGATCTAATATCCACGCATATTTGTTATCAAAGTGGCAACCTTTGACACATCAGTCCAGTGCAGAGACATTTTCTTGTTCTTGAAGCAGAGACCTACCTCAACCTGCAAACCTGACATATACATTTTTGTTTATAAGCATGTGTCCATGGGAAGAAATACGAAGGAAAGCGTTTTTTTCTTTTATAAAACCAATATCATGCAAACACCGAAGTATGCAGAAGCAATGCTGCAAATGAGCACTGGGCTACTGCGCCGGCGCTCTGCACAATATTCACCCGATATAATATTCGTTCGATGAATTGACAAAAACAGGAGATTTCCTGTTCAACGGGTTGAAAAAACAGGAGATTTAATTTTTTTCGAATAGAACGTCCAACTGGACTCGAATGTGTTAGTGAACCTCGCTTACGTCGGTATTTATCAATAACGTGCTGGCATCACCTTAAGTCAAATAAAGATATAACAATGTTTCTTCTAAATTGTATAAGAATGCTATGCAGAGAGTTGAAAACTCGATACATCAACCTTACAAAATGAAAAAAATTCTAAGGTTTCTGTTTGGAATGCCGTACAATTCAAATCGTTTTCTTTTAAGTGCGATCTTATGACAGCAATTGCATTGAGAGTCTTATTCCCTAAACAGTTTCGTTTTTTTGTTTTTGCATCGGTAACAATGCTGAAAATTCGCTCACATTTTGCATTTGAGTGTGGCAAACTTAAAACAATCTCAACCAATTTAAAAATATTTTTAAAAATTAGTTCATCGTTGTAATCTTTGATACCTGCAATCATGTTCCAAAATTCTTCAATACCTGCGTCTTTTACTTTTTGTCTTTCTTCTTCTTTAAAGTACGTAGGCAAACTATGCCACTCGTTTAAAAGATCAACTGTATTTATCAATTTTGAAAAATGATTACAGAGTATTTGCAAAGAATTCAAGTTTTTTGTTCTGTATAAATTAAGAGCTATACAAGGATCTACAAATTGAAACTGTTGAAAAAGTAAACTATCTATTGGAAAACGTTTTTTTATTTCACTGCATCCTTTAATGTAGAAATTTAAAGCATTTTCCCGAATATTTTTAACATCTTCAATCAAAAAAACTGATTTTCTTAAAAATTCCGCACATTCGGCCCCCAAATAAATCTGAGACAAGTTTTAATAATTATCAGCATCTGAAATACCAACAGAAATATTTAATTTATCTCGAGGTAGAACTTGAACAGGTATGTTCTTTTATAATATCTTTTCTTGAAGATGAAGAATATTGTGGTACGAGGATAAAAAAAAATTCTTATGAACTTATGATAAATATTTGTAAAAAAGTAATAAAATGTTTGACTACTGAGTTACTCAATGTAATAGTTAGAAAAGTCAGAAAAACAGTAGAATTTTGAAAAAAAATGCCTTGGTTAGAGGAGACAGGAGATTGGACTTTTTAGAGTGAAAAAACAGTAGTCTACTGTCATGACAGTAGAAACGGCAGCACTGTATTCACCTGCTCAGAGTCAGAGCGCAAAGAATAAAAGATAACAAACAGATTTACCAAAAAATATGACACTAGAACACCGGGTTATTTTCTTCCATAAGAAAGCATGTATTGAACAGAGAGATGTCTAGCGCTAGGCAATAAGACGATGTTCTACCGTCATATTTTTTGGTAAAAGAAAAAAGAGGAAATTGGAAGAACAAATTGGTTCTATCCAGCAACAAATTTTACAAGACGTAATATTTGGGGTTACCTTGTATGTTGCTAAAGTTTTGTGTTTGTTTATGGAGTGAGTTGAAGAGCCAACATGTGTGTAGAATAGGACGGAAAGCAAAGCGGTAGTTGTTTAAAAAATGTTGGCAGCGAGTTCATGTGTATGATTATGTTTGATTCATGTTGCCAGAAGTCTAAGATGTTTCGGATGTGAATTTCAAAAGGTAAGTCGGAAATAATCGACTTATAAGGACGCTTCGCCACTGCGTCGCGTCGCACAAATTCCAGACATAGAAAAAAAATCAACCACTTCCAAGAGCCAGCAAAATCTAGAACAAAAAACATTAAAAAATACTCAATAGAAACCACCTTTGCCTCTTTTAGTGCTTTTATTATTAATTAGCCTTTATTATTAATTTAAAGTGGGCTAATATAGGCTTAGAGTTGCCAGATTTTCAATTTTAAATGGTGTTCAAATTTTCTTCCCAAGCAAAGTTTTGACTTTGAGGTAAATTTTTTCTGAAAATGCCTGATAAACATAGAGTTTCTTTATTTTTTACAGATGAACAAAACAATAATAAAAGAAAACTCATTTAAGTGCACTCAAAAACCCACACATTTTATGATACATACTTGGAAAAATCTAATTTTGGGTTTTTTACGGACTTTTATTGCAACAGCTTGCAATGGGAGTAGTTTTCCAGGAATTGATTGTTTGAAGATAATTTTTATGACTGTGCACTGATGAAAAGGGTAAAAAGTGTATTTGACCTGCTACCAGAATCCTAATTAGCGGGGTCCAATTTGTTTGTCAAATTTGTTGGATGATAAGTTGGACGGAAAAAACCCTAGCGTCCACACTCATCAAACAAGTCGTCAAACTTCATTCTGGTCAGAATTTCAACCATGAAAGACATAATAGCAGCGAAATTCAGGGGTGAAATCATAGAAAAGCAAGAAAAACAAAAGAAATGTGTAGGGACTAAAGAGGTGGACTACCTGAAAACATCATAAATGTGTCGGAGAAAGAAAAAATATTCTTTCCGTACCATGTCCGCTACCTGAAAACAATTGGAAATAATCAACTTTAATTTAAATTATAAGCTATAAACAAAAGCAACCCTTTAATTAGTTAGTAATTAAATGATAATTACATTTTGGTAATACCAAACTATTTATATTATCCATTCCTCGTAATTCGCATATTGTAGGTAGGTATGTGCCCATCAAGGAAAAAATATTTTTCCTTGCTTTTTCACTACTTGAAAGCATTGTATATTCCTATTTCAATGTGCCTACTGCCTACCAAGGAAAATATTTTTTCCGTGCGAGGTCCAGTACCTGAAAATATCATAAATTCCATTTTCAATGTGCCCAACAAAGAAAAAATATTTTTTCCTTGCGAGGTCCACTGCCTAAAAATATCATAAACTTTTTTTTCAGCGCACCCAACAAAGAAAAAATGTTCTTTCCGTGCAATGTGCACTGCTTGAAAACATTTTTGAAACTAAATTTCTTCCATGTTTGACTACTAGCGTCCACATTCATCCAACTTGTTGTCCAACTTGCAAAAATATTAAAAAATTTTGAAAACCATCCAACAAATTTGACAAGCCGCTTGATGAGAGGCCACACTTTCAAATTTGCTTGACAAACAAATTGGACAGTGTGGACCCCGCTATTGTCACTATTTTCCTTTCTCATATACCAATCTCAGTCCTACCTAATCCTTTATCTCAAAGTAAGTTCATATATCAATAAACTACCAAAATTTCATCTGATGAAATCGTCACACATTGTCTAAAAAAACAACAACCAAACGTCTATTATTTAAACTGAGACTACAAATTCCAAGCAAGCTAGACAGCGTCCGAAATTCACAATTTCAAAAAAAAAAAATTGTATTCAAACAACCAAACGGTAGTTACACTGACACTACAAATTCCGAGCAAGCGAAACAGAGTCAATAATTAAAATTTTCAAAAAAAATTAACCAACCGCCACACACGTTTTACTACGCTCACAACATACTCTGTCTCACTCTAGACTATTCCTCTCTCTGTCTCGCTCCCAGTCTCAACCGCCCAATTAGCTAGTTGCAGCGTTGCCGAAGTGGCACAATTGTGCCATTTTGGCACCCTTCAGTCTCGATTGGCACCTTGGCACCTTTAGCTCTCATTTGGCACCTTAAGGCTAGGTGTCCCTTGCATTTTTCGTTAAAATTTGAAAGGTGCGTTGACTTATTGCTTCATAACTTTTGCAATTTTCTTGATAATTTGATGAAACAAAATGTATTGTAAAGATGATAAGCACACAAACATTTGTGTATCATTCAAATGCTGAAAGTTATTCCCTAACGGTTTTTATAGGGACCGGAAGCAGTTTTTTTATTGAAAATTTCGATTTGTTCACTATTTTGGTCCGGGCATACGTATTTATGAACTTTTTATTTTTTTCTTTTTCGTTTTATAACTAGAAAATATATATGCAACTAACCTCCGAGCGTTTTTTTTTTCAAATTTTTTCTCCAAAAAAACCTTCGTCAATTTGTTGTAATTTTTCGGTTTTCAGCATACTCTTATGGTAATAACTTTGGCGTTTATTAATATTTTTTCATGAAATAAAAAGGAAATAGTAGATAGATATCAGGCGCATTTCATTGGTAATAGTTTTAAGTGTTTTGAAACAGGTGTTATGATGAGAAGTTGGTGAAACTGCCTTTTTTTAGCTTATAAAGCATGGGGCAAGGCGTGGGTGTTTTCAAGTACATATATATATATATACATTTTTTTGAAGGTAATAAAACTCCTGAACTAACCTCCGAGCCCAAAATCAATATTTTTTTCTCCACACCGCTAAAATTCAACTTCAATAAAGTCATATTTGCAAACGATTTTTGAAAAACGAGAAGCCAAAAGAACCTCAATTTTTTGTTGGTATTTTTCTTTGATATAATCTTAATTAGTTTCAATAAAGAAATATGCTATTGTGGTCACAGAATTTGGAATATTAATTCTAGAAAAACTGTCTACTTTAGGTTTTTTACTAGAAAAACTTGCTAAAAAAACATATACATATGCATTTCAGTTCGAAGCAAATCCGCCACCAATTTTAGCGCCGTTTTCTCTTTTTTGGTCTGTTCTCTGTGATTTGGAAAAGGAGTATCGCTCAGATGATCTTATGCGTTATGCATTCCCTCATACATATCATCTATATTCTATAGGTACCTATGACCTTATTTTGTGATCTTTTGTGCTATTCATTTCTCATTACAAACTGTGTGCCTGTTGTTACTTGCGATTATAGGTACTATAAGGCAAGTCTTGCAATCGTGCAGAAAAAAATTTTTGAGATAACAATTAAATACGACATTACGACGATAGAGAATACGAAAAAAGTGGGTCCTGCAATTCTGTCTGTCTGTCTGTCTGTATATGGATCTACAGCCTGAACCACTTGACCGGTTTTTTTTCAAAATTTGCAGTTAGGGTCTATGGAGCAGTCTACAGAGGGGTTTTTGGAATTGGGTCTCTAGGTCTTGAAATAACGGTACCTGCCATACAACCGATATGATAATACTTATTTTTCTCGACAACGGCTCCAACGATTTCGATAAAATTTTGTGTGAAGGATTAATTTAGGATTGTTTTTCTTATGATGTAAAAAAAATTTTTGGAAAAGTCTAAAAACGGTACCTCCCATAGTACCGTTTTTTTTAAAACCGACTTTCTCGTTAATGGCTTGACGAAATTTTGGGTTTAAGAAGTCGTAAGCTGTAAAAGAAAGACTGCATATCAATATTTAAAAAACTTAGTTTTGGAAATTTTTATAAATTTTTTTAAAAAATTTTTATTTTTAAAAGTAACTTCGAAACCATAACTTTTATTTTTTTCAAATTTTTTGTCAAAGTAACTCCTGTTAAGATCTAGAACTTTGCATACTCGACTTTTGAAAAACAGTTTTTAAAAAAATTGAAAAATAAAAAACCGTTTTTTGGGAAAACTGCTCCAACGATTTTGATTAAATTTTCATCATTCATGTGTATTAGCGATTGCAAAAGAATGGCGTTTTTAAATTTTTGCTTGAAACCTTTGGAATATTTAATTTAATTTTTTCATTATTTTGCGTGATTTAATTCAATTTCCATAATTAATGTGTAGTTGGCAACCCTGTACCACAAAATATATTATGAAGAGCTAATACCAAAACCTTTAACTCAGCCTTTAGATTTTGATATCGTATTTAGAATACAATCGCAAGTTCGTGCGACCCAGTCGTGCCCATTTTTTTTTTTGCTGGTAGCAGTAGCTTGCATTGTAAAAAAAAAGTTTGAAATGACGAAGGCTTGAAAGAAATGGACATAGGCAAACGCACAAAGGGAAAGGGGTGAGAAAATAGCACCACTGCACTAATAGAATGGAATTCCTTGGTCAAGTGTACGCAACTTGATGAGAGTGTGTTTCATTTTTTTCTTCAGTTAAAAATTTTGTATTTGACTAGGTAGTTATTTTGTGTTTGAGAACTTCTATTGTTTTGTTGATGACATAGCGCGGTTGGCATGAAAATGTATGTAGGTAGGTCAGTATCTTACATAGGCATATAGGATACAACTTATTTGGTATAAGAGTTTGGGTAAGGTGTTATGCGAAATAATTTTTTTTAACTTTGTTTCAAAGTTATTGGTTGTACTATTCTTTCGTTGGTGGTTTGTATTTGTATACTTTATTTATTTTATTTTTGTTTCACATTGTCCATGTGGGAAGGCAAGCTGAGGGTGGATAAGTGTGGGTAGGTAGTTAGGTACTTATATCAATGAAAATGCATATCCTGAGGTTTATGAGCGTTTAATTACAATTCAGCGTCTTCTTTATTTCTGATAAAGAAGGAACTTTTTTGTACCTATTATTGTAGAATTTATGCTTGTAAGGTACTTAAAATCACAATTCTTGATTTATTCGTCGTTTGTTGGTCGTGCTCATGTGAATTGTCCTTTACAGTAAAGCTCGTTTCTCAACTTTGAAATCACTATTTGACAATTTAAAAAAGGCTAACTTTAGTGTACCCTGACCTGTGTTAAATTCGATATCTCTGTCAATACCGATGATAGAGACCTTATCTTCGACTTAATTTTTTTTGTAGAAATAACAACCTTTAAGACTGTATTTAAGTTGAGCTTCCATAGGTTTAGGATTGATCAAATTTTCTTCCCGAAACAAAGTTTTGACTTTGAGTTCATTTTTATGCAGAAAATGCCTTATAATCATAGAGTTTCTTTATTTTTTACAGATGAACAAAACAATAATGAAAAAAACTCATTAATAAGTGCACTCAAAAACCAATACATTTTATGATACTTGAAAAAATACAAAACGGGCAAAATTAAAAAAAAATTAAAAAAATTTTACCTTTGAGGTTTGTTTGAATAAAACAATAATATGGGTACATTTAGTAGTTTTTTTATGTATTTTATACAAATACAATTATAAGAAGTGCTCAAAGTGCCCTCCTTCGTTTTGAATGCATCTTAGAGCTCATTTTTGGATTTCATTGTGGGTGTTTGCTTTAAATTTGGGGTGTAAGTCGTATAAAAGAATAAGTAAACAAATTTGTTCATCAGTTTATCAAAATAAGTCACGATTGCAGTTTGATCAGAGAGCTTTTTGAAATGCCTTTATTTAGGGAAGAAGAATACCCAGACATTTTTTTCTTATATGAGTTTTGCAGTGGAAATTCAAGAAAAGCACAACAAAGATACCAGGAACTTTATTCTTACTGAAAATCTGGCAACCCTAAGCCTATAGGAGTCAAATTTAAATACAGTTTCAAATATTACAAGACTACAAGTAAGACAAGAGTTATCGACAGCAAACACCCACAACGATATCCAAAAATGAGCTCTGGCATGCATTCAAAACGAAGGAGGGCACTTTGAGCACTTGCTATAATTGTATTTGTATAAAATACATAAAAAAACTACGAAAAGTACACATATTATTGTTTTACTAGCTGACCCGGCAAACTTTGTTCCGCCTTAGAGGCAATAAATGAACAGAGTTTGGATTTTATTATTTAAATTTTTTTTAGGATAGATAGATATATTTAAAAAAATGGGCACGACTGGGTCGCACGAACTTGCGATTGTGTTCTAGATACGATATCAAAATCTAATGGCTGAGTTAAAGGTTTTGGTATTAGCTCTTCATAATATATTTTGTGGTACAGGGTTGCCAACTACACATTAATTATGGAAATTGAATTAAATCACGCAAAATAATGAAAAAATTAAATTAAATATTCCAAAGGTTTCAAGCAAAAATCTAAAAACGCCATTCTTTTGCAATCGCTAATACATATGAATGATGAAAATTTAATCAAAATCGTTGGAGCAGTTTTTCCAAAAAATGGTTTTTTATGTTTCACTTTTTTTTGAAAACTGTTTTTTAAAAGTCGAGTATGCAGAGTTTTAGATCTTAATAAGAGTTATTTTGACAAAAAATTTGAAAAAAATCAAAGATACAGTTTTGAAGTTATTTTCAAAAATCAAAATTTTTTTTAAAAATTTATAAAAATTTCAAAAACTAATTTTTTTTAAATATTGGTATGCAGTCTTTCTAAAACAGTCTACTATTTCTTAAATCCAAAATTTCGTCAAGATCGTGTCAGCCATTAGCGAGTAAGTAATTATGGAAATTGAATTAAATCACGCAAAATAATGAAAAAATTAAATTAAAAATTCCAAAGGTTTCAAGCAAAAATCTAAAAACGCCATTCTTTTGCAATTGCTAATACATATGAATGATGAAAATTTAATCAAAATCGTTGGAGCAGTTTTTCCAAAAAATGGTTTTTTATTTTTTACTTTTTTTTGAAAACTGTTTTTTAAAAGTCGAGTATGCAGAGTTTTAGATCTTAATAAGAGTTATTTTGACAAAAAATTTGAAAAAAATCAGAGATACAGTTTTGAAGTTATTTTCAAAAATCAAAATTTTTTTTAAAAATTTATAAAAATTTCCAAAACTAATTTTTTTTAAATATTAGTATGCAGTCTTTCTAAAACAGTCTACTATTTCTTAAATCCAAAATTTCTTCAAGATCGTGTCAGCCATTAGCGAGAAAGTCGGTTTTAAAAAAACGGTACTATGGGAGGTACCGTTTTTAGACTTTTCTAAAAATTTTTTTTACATCATAAGAAAAACAATCTAAAATTAATACTCCACAGAAAATTTTATTGAAATCGTTGTTGCCGTTTTCGAGAAAAATAAGTATTATCATATCGGTTGTATGGCAGGTGCCGTTATTTCAAGACCTAGAGACTCAATTCCAAAAACCCCTCTGTAGGATGCTAAACAAACCCTAACTGCAAATTTTGAAGAAAATCGGTAAAGCGGTTCAGGCTGTCGATCCATATACAGACAGACGGACATACAGACAGACAGACAGACAGACAGACAGACAGAATTGCAGGACCCACTTTTTTCGTAATCTCTATCATCGTAATGTCATGTTTAATTGTTATCTCAACATTTTTTTCCTCCACGATTGCAAGACTTGCCTTATAGTACCTATAATCGCAAGTAAAAAATCAAGCTTTTTTTTTTATGTTGGTGCATGTGTTGCACTTTTCACTGAAGCACCTTGTGATAGACGATATTTTTCGTCTTATTATCAGGCGCGAGAACAAATAACGCAGATGTAAAAATAAAAATACAGACCTATAAAAATAATTTATTTAATTTATAAAAATAAAAATACGCCCAATGACAACGGTCGAACTGTCACAGCAAAAGTGAAAAGAATGGATTTTGTTGTCCGTTGTCGACAACAGTTGGATTGTTACATATTCGCCACTTATTTCTTAAACGTTTAAGACACATTGCAAGGTTGAGTACTGCAATTCAGTAAAGTCTATAAAATATATTTGCAAATAGGTATGTAACAAAAGGCAGCGATATGGCGGTTTTTGGATTGCAATCCTCAAATACCAACGATGAAATTTCACGCTATCAAGTTGGTCGTTATGTGAACTGTAATGAAGCGATTTGGCGTATATTCGCATTCCCTATTCACCGACGTCATCCTACTGTTGTGCATTTGGCGGTGCATCTGGAGAATGGTCAAGGAGTATATTTCACGGCTTCGAATGCTATTCAATGTGCTGAAACACATCTAGCAACTACATTGACCAATTTCTTTGCGATGGCAGATCGAACTTTGCTTTACTCGGAATGCTATATCGAAGAATTTTCTAAGACGGAAGCAAGGCGATGCGGTTCCTGGGTATCCGGATGTGCTTTCTACTGATGCTTTTATATTTATTTAATGTTGATTTCATACAAAAATCAAATTTATTTCTCACGATAAGTCAATTTTTTTTTTGTTTTTTTTTTTAAAGTACAGTGTTTTGTATATAACGACAGCTAACGCATTGCATTGATGTATTGCCAAAGGAAAATAGGGATGAAAAGTATTCTATCTCCGTCTCCTGGTCCTAAGCTGCCTGCCCACCAATTTTCAGACAAATCGGTTCAGCCGTTCTTGAGTTATGAATAGTGTAACTAACACGACTTTCTTTTATATATATAGATTCAAACAAACATCAAAGGTAAACATTTTTTTTATTTTTTTTTAAATTTTACCCGTTTTGTATTTTTTCAAGTTTCATAAAATGTATGGGTTTTTGAGTGCACTTACAAATGAGTTTTTTTTCATTATTGTTTTGTTCATCTGTAAAAAATAAAGAAACTCTATGTTTATCAAGCCTTTTCTGCAAAAAAAATGACCTCAAAGTCAAAAAGTTTCGGGAAGAAAATGTGAGCACCACTTAAAATTGAAAATATGACAACCATAAACCTATGGAAGCTCAACTTAAATACAGTCTGAAAGGTTGTTCTTTCTATAAAAAATAAAGTCTAATATTACGTATTATTTCATCCCAATTCTTACGGGAACGGGAACGTAAACGAGGACTTAGAAACTACTGCACCGATTTTAAAAATTCTTCCACCGTTAGAATGCTACACTATCCCCGAGCGAGTAACAAACTTTAACTCATTCCCATATTCCTATGAGAACGATCACCATATTCCCACGGGAACGGGAGTCATTACTAATATTCCGAAAATTTCAAAATTAAATCTGTCTGTTTTTTTTCTTTGTTCCATTATTCCCATGGGAACGGAAGTGCTTACGGTAAAACAATTTTATTTGGCAAAAGATGAAAAAAGTAAGACCATCGTGTGCAAAATGTACTTAAATAATACAATATCACAATAGGTTATTGAAATTGAAAATGCTGGCGAAAGTCACTATTCCACGCGGACGAAGTCGCTATCATCAGTATTGAGAGAGATATCGAATTTAACACAGGTCAGGGTACACCAAAGTTAGCCTTTTTTAAATTGTCAAAAAGTGATTTCAAAGTTGAGAAACGAGCTTTACTGTATAACAATTTTTTTCTTAGAATATGACCAAGAATCACACCCCAAAGGATAATACACGAAGTACGGGACACCCTATAGTGATATTCCTTCACTTTTTTTTCTTTGCACTTTATTCATTATCGCGACACTATGATAGATACACACGAAAATGAATTTATATTGATTATAACTGAACCGGACGATTGCGCCAATTATAAGTATAAACCGAAAGCTTTTGAAAAAAATAATTTTATTACACGAATTCTTCTTATGAACTGATTTACAATTATTATTTTGATTGAATGAAACCTTGGTTTTGATTGTTGCAAATGATTCTTGGGAAACAATATGCTTGCAGTACATTCCATTGAATCAATTGCGCATTACAATTTGAATTTGTTAATTATGCAGAACTGTTGAACCCGTGGCCGGATGGTGTCATGTCGTCATGTATGTCGTATTGTTTGTGAATTTATTTGAATCCGTGGGGCCGGATGGTGTCGTGTTGAATTGGTTCTGTATCTCGCGCGGCAGGACATTGGGTAAGGCTTTCATACATTATAAACACGATCAGTTGAAGTGATGTTCGGAATATCCAGTTGAGAAATAGTCCAACCTTTACTCTTACGAAAAGCAGAAAGAAATGCTCTTTGTTCAAGGTGAGAAGAGAGTTGGGGTTTGAGTTTTAAAGCGAAATGCATCAACATAAGGAAACACTTCAAGGTTAAATTTTGCGGCGACGTTTTTTGCTTAAGGCTAGGTGTCCCTTGCATTTTTCGTTAAAATTTAAAAGATTCGTTGGCTTATTGCATCATAACTTTTGCAATTTTCTTGATAATTTGATGAAACAAAATGTTTTGTAAAGATGATAAACACACAAACATTTGTGTATCATTCAAATGCTGAAATGTATTCCAATATAATTTTATAGGGACCGGAAGCTGTTTTTTTTATAGAAAATTTCGATTTGTTCACTTTGTTCTTTTTATTTTTTTCTTTTTCGTTTTATAACTAGAAAATATATATGCAACTAACCTCTGAGCTTTTTTTTCAAATTTTGTCTCCATATATGAGAAAAACCTTCCTCAATTTGTTGTAATTTTTCGGTTTTCAGTATACTCTTATGGAAATAACTTTGCCGTTTATTAATATTTTTTCATGAATTAAAAAGCAAATAGTAGATAGACATCAGGCGCATCTTATAAAATCATTGGTAATAGTTTTAAGTGTTTCGAAACAGGTGTTATGATGAGAAGTTGGTGAAACTGCCTTTTTTTAACTTATAAAGCATGGGGC
The DNA here is from genome assembly GCA_949752695.1 of Melanostoma scalare. Classification (NCBI taxonomy): domain Eukaryota; kingdom Metazoa; phylum Arthropoda; class Insecta; order Diptera; family Syrphidae; genus Melanostoma; species Melanostoma scalare. The sequence continues at coordinate 98,015,429 of OX456985.1, read as the reverse complement.
AAGGCGTGGGTGTTTTCAAGTACATATTTATATACATTTTTTTGAAGGTAATAAAGCTCCTGAACTAACCTCCGAGCCCAAAATCAATATTTTTTTCTCCAAACCGCTAAAATTCAATTTCAATAAAGTCATATTTGCAAACGATTTCTGAGGAACGAGAAGCCAAAAGAACCCCAATTTTTTGTTGGTATTATTATTATTATTATCCTTTATTTCAAAAAGTAACAAACAAATTAGGGTTTACAAAGAATTTATGGACATGGCATGTTCATGTTGCCGTCTGCCAGATAATGACATTTCTAATACATGACGAGTTAATATATATAATTGATAGATTTGATATATTAATTTAACAAGAATAGACACCTATTGTAATATATAAATATAATATTATTATATACAAAGTTCTTACAAAAAATTATAACTTTAAGACGAAATAAGAAAATTATAAAGCAAATAAATATAGTATTATAATATACAAAGTTAAGTTCTTGCGAAAATTATAGCTTTCAGACAAAATACAAAATTGATAAAGCCCTTTTTTTTTTAACCAGTTGAATCAAAATTTACTCAAAATTTAAAAACTACAAAAAACTGTTTCGATAAGCAAGAGCATGGTCACAAAACTTGTAGAGATTTGTCCACCCTGCGGATCCATTCAAAATGTCTATCAATTGTGGCCTAGAGAGGACGCTTTGTTGGAAATAGAGCCTTCGAAGCTCCTGCAGAATTGAGCAAATGGCTATAAAATGGTGAATATCATCCCGCTCGTTTCTATTACAAAAATTGCACAAGATTGATAGATCTGATCGGTGAGGAATAAAGTTCAGGCTAAGAATTTCCACTCTTCCTCTAAAAATAGTGCTTATAGCTCTAGCAGGGAATTCTATTTTAAAATAATTTTTGGATTGGAGGTGGTGATTCAAATCCCTGTACATAATTCTCGTTTTTGACGCCGACGCACGCCTTAAATGTTGGAGGTATATCTCTTCATCTACCTTCGATATCACATTTGCAAAAAACTCGTGCCAGCTATCTAAGCTGAATTCTGAAAGAGTATATTGAAGACCATGAGATAGTGCAAGATCACACCATTCTTTGAAAGGGGACGATCGCGTGCGCAAAAGATTTTGCATTATAGACTTGTGGAGACTAACACCGGGTTTTTTCATAGTTCTAATCAGAAAATCGGATTGAGTTTTTAAGTTTTTTATGTAAATGGGGGTAATACCTGACTCAACGTGGATAGCATATGTTGGAGTAGAATTCGGTAAACGAAAAAGGCGTTTGAAGAAGAACCTTTGTATAAGCTCGAACTCCTCAAAATGGGTATGGCCAAACGCTTGGATACCATAACACAAACAAGTATTGATTGTGGCTTCAAAAACCCGATACTTATAGCCCAAGTCTATGTTCTCATTTGCATAGAAATTAGGCCAAATCACGCCAAGTGCAATTTTGGCTTCTTTGATCTTCTCATTAACATGCTTCGTAAAGCTACCATTAGCAGACATTAACACTCCCAGATATTTGAATTCCTGTACTATCTCTATGCGTTCACCGTTCAGAAACCAATTTTCTTCTCTCAACCTCTTACATTTCCGAGCTTCAAACACCATAATTTTTGTTTTCAAAGCGTTAATCCTTAAGTCCCAGGTGTTGCAGTACCTCTGAAGCCTGTTAATTTGAAGTTGAAGAGAGGAAGGATTATCTGCCAGCATGACAAGATCGTCCGCATAGAGAAGCACTTTGACAAGCATGTCTGAAATACTGACACCGCCGGGTAAGTTTTCACAAATATCGTCTATGAAAAGAGCAAAGAAGATTGGACTCAAGACACATCCTTGAGGAACACCTGTAGTAGTTCCAAACCAACTTGATGTCTCCGATCCATCCCAAACCGTAGCATTAGTTTCACAAAGAAACTTTTCATAAATTGTCAGGAATTTCCTGGATATACCAATGTTAGCCATTTTGTATATAAGAGCTTGACGGTTGACTGTGTCAAATGCTGCTTTGAAATCAACAAAACATGCATATAATTTTGTTTTCCTTTGAATGAATTTGGTGGAAATGCTTGACAGAGCAAAAATATGGTCAACTGTCGAGAACCCTGCACGGAAACCAGCCTGAAAAATGCTTAATCGTTGATTTGATTCAATCCAGTTTGAAAGTCGATTGTACAGAACTGTAGCGAACACCTTCCTTATCGAATTAAGTATTGAAATACCTCTATAATTCTCAGGCAAGCTGACATCTCCTTTTTTGAAAATAGAAAAGATTAAGGCTTTATTAAAGCTGTTAGGGATACAGGAATTTTCAAATAAATAATTATAAAACGATAGCAGGTACTGTTTAAATTCCAGGGTAGAATGTTTGAAAAACTCTACAGGGATGCCATCGATACCTAAATAAAAAAAAAAAAAATAAATAGGCTGGCGCAACAGAGCGAGGAGCCCCTGGGCCTAGCGCATTTCTCACAACCATGCCTTGTAAGGGAATGGAGGGACCTACAATTTTCTGCCGGTTCCGAACGGCTAATTGAGAAAGCGCTTTTCATGGCAATGAATTTACTAACGGAGGACTTGCCAATTCCTCGCGAAAGGCGATACCCGTGGAAAAATATTTTTGCCTCTGATGGGATTTGAACCTCGAACCTCTGAGTTAGCAGGTGGACATGCTAACCATCACGCCACGGGTACCACGCCATCGATACCTGGAGCTTTATTATTTTTCATCTTTTTGAGAGCCATATCAAGTTCACATAAAACTATTGGCGAGTCAAGCTCGTCAACCACTAGGTTTTGTATGGCGTAGTGAAAAGACTGATGTTCAGAACTACCTGTCAATAGTGATTGGAAATGAGAGGCTAAAATGTTGGCTTGTAATAAACTGTCAGATAAACGATTGTTTCCACCTAATGCGTGGATAGCATATGTTGGAGTAGAATTCGGTAAACGAAAAAGGCGTTTGAAGAAGAACCTTTGTATAAGCTCGAACTCCTCAAAATGGGTATGGCCAAACGCTTGGATACCATAACACAAACAAGTATTGATTGTGGCTTCAAAAACCCGATACTTATAGCCCAAGTCTATGTTCTCATTTGCATAGAAATTAGGCCAAATCACGCCAAGTGCAATTTTGGCTTCTTTGATCTTCTCATTAACATGCTTCGTAAAGCTACCATTAGCAGACATTAACACTCCCAGATATTTGAATTCCTGTACTATCTCTATGCGTTCACCGTTCAGAAACCAATTTTCTTCTCTCAACCTCTTACATTTCCGAGCTTCAAACACCATAATTTTTGTTTTCAAAGCGTTAATCCTTAAGTCCCAGGTGTTGCAGTACCTCTGAAGCCTGTTAATTTGAAGTTGAAGAGAGGAAGGATTATCTGCCAGCATGACAAGATCGTCCGCATAGAGAAGCACTTTGACAAGCATGTCTGAAATACTGACACCGCCGGGTAAGTTTTCACAAATATCGTCTATGAAAAGAGCAAAGAAGATTGGACTCAAGACACATCCTTGAGGAACACCTGTAGTAGTTCCAAACCAACTTGATGTCTCCGATCCATCCCAAACCGTAGCATTAGTTTCACAAAGAAACTTTTCATAAATTGTCAGGAATTTCCAGGATATACCAATGTTAGCCATTTTGTATATAAGAGCTTGACGGTTGACTGTGTCAAATGCTGCTTTGAAATCAACAAAACATGCATATAATTTTGTTTTCCTTTGAATGAATTTGGTGGAAATGCTTGACAGAGCAAAAATATGGTCAACTGTCGAGAACCCTGCACGGAAACCAGCCTGAAAAATGCTTAATCGTTGATTTGATTCAATCCAGTTTGAAAGTCGATTGTACAGAACTGTAGCGAACACCTTCCTTATCGAATTAAGTATTGAAATACCTCTATAATTCTCAGGCAAGCTGACATCTCCTTTTTTGAAAATAGAAAAGATTAAGGCTTTATTAAAGCTGTTAGGGATACAGGAATTTTCAAATAAATAATTATAAAACGATAGCAGGTACTGTTTAAATTCCAGGGTAGAATGTTTGAAAAACTCTACAGGGATGCCATCGATACCTAAATAAAAAAAAAATAAATAAATAGGCTGGCGCAACAGAGCGAGGAGCCCCTGGGCCTAGCGCATTTCTCACAACCATGCCTTGTAAGGGAATGGAGGGACCTACAATTTTCTGCCGGTTCCGAACGGCTAATTGAGAAAGCGCTTTTCATGGCAATGAATTTACTAACGGAGGACTTGCCAATTCCTCGCGAAAGGCGATACCCGTGGAAAAATATTTTTGCCTCTGATGGGATTTGAACCTCGAACCTCTGAGTTAGCAGGTGGACATGCTAACCATCACGCCACGGGTACCACGCCATCGATACCTGGAGCTTTATTATTTTTCATCTTTTTGAGAGCCATATCAAGTTCACATAAAACTATTGGCGAGTCAAGCTCGTCAACCACTAGGTTTTGTATGGCGTAGTGAAAAGACTGATGTTCAGAACTACCTGTCAATAGTGATTGGAAATGAGAGGCTAAAATGTTGGCTTGTAATAAACTGTCAGATAAACGATTGTTTCCACCTAATGCCTTTACGTTAAACAGAAAAGTTTTCGAGTCCTTACATTTTTCCAAGTTTTTAGCTAGGCTTTTGGTATAGTTAAGCCGTTTATTTTGACACACTTCTTTATATGACTTGTTAGCTTGCAAGTACGCAGATCTAAAAAAGTCAGAATTCGATTTCCTAAACAGGTTAAGTAAAGCAAAAACCTTTTTACGAAGTCTACTGCATTCATTATCGAACCATCTACAGAGTGATACTGGTTGATAGGCGGAAAGACTTTGTGAAGCGGAAGATCGGATTGCGTTAATAATTTTTTCTATTATATCTTCCATTGGAGCAGAACTAACGCGGGCAAGGATTGGAAAATGCGTCGAAAAAGTTGCTGCCAGTACTTCAAAATCCTTTATAGCATGAAGCCATTCACCAGAGACTGCACAAATGTCAATAACAGAACTTCCCTGACCACTAACAAAAGTAAATTCACCATCTACGTCTGATCTCGATGTACCATTCAACACCCAATAGCCAAAACTTTCGAGAAGCTCCACTAAAGCCCTACCATTCCTATTCAAAGTAAGGTCCTTAGAATTTCTACCAGAAAACAGGTTTGATTGAGAATTTAATTCCTCCAAATAGACATTTTGAAAAAGCCCGATCCTAGCATTTAAGTCTCCTATTAGCATAATATTGTTTGAATTTAAATTATTTAGAAAATCGTTTAGCTCATTAAAATCATTCAACCAGTTATTACAGTTTAAATACAAGGGTATAATGAAGTGACTTTTACGATTACTATAACCATCTATTTGAATAACAGTTTTTCTATTAATTTGCCTAAACTTAACAAAATTAGAGTTACTTTTTTTAATGCCACAGATAATACCTCCACTAGCTCTACCATGAATGTTATTTTTTACTGCAGGAACATAGCTGATATTAAAATCTTTGAAAAATTTAGTGACATCATTTTGATGTTCTACCTCTAAAAAGGTTTCAATCAGTATAATTGTGTCAAACTTTTGAATTAATTTAAAAAAATCTGGTAATATTAGTTTGCTTTTAATACCAGCTATATTGTAGCTAAAAATATTTAGTTTTGCGAAATTATTATTAGTGTTACTACTTGTTGTTTGGCAGACGGCACTGACTTCCTAAGGCTGGTTCATCAATACTGGTTGAGATGGCGCTGTCGACGGCAAAAGGAATGTCTGGTTTTCTCCCACGCTGCTGTCAAAAAACTCAAGTGCACCCATTCCAAATTGTTGTGATATAAATGCCAAATCACTTACAGATTTAGCACTCAATCCGCGGGAAAAAGTGTAAACAAATAATTTCTCACCGATTTGTAGTTTATCGCCTTTTATAAATATCTTTGCGGTTGAATTAAGTGCGAGAAGTTTATTTTTTGTCTCAAACAAAGATTGCCTTTTTTTTCGGTAGAGAATTGATTGCTCTCGATGGACACTTATCCCCCTTCCTTTAAGCTTACTTGAAGCGCTTAAAATTTTTTGGACAGATTCAGATGAGTCAAGTTCCAACAAAACCGTTCCTCTCTTCGATCTTCGGTTCAATATTTCTCGTGTCTTTTTTACAATAAGAGTATCATTATCATCACCTTTTAAACTCAGAAGGCCTTTGCAAGTCTGTTTGGCCGAGTTGACTGCATCTGTGTTCTGGTCTAAAGGGAGGTGAACGACAACGATATTTTCGTTTGATTTTCGCGACATTAATTCCATTTGGGACTCCAAAAGCTGACAAGATCTTTAAGTTTGTCTGATAAGATCTCGTTGAGCACAGTTTTTAGCTCTGGAACTGTTAATTTACTGACTTCCATCGTTGATTATTGTGTGCTGGAGTACTTTTTGTGACAAGGAGTTTGTTCCGGTGAAATTTCAGATGCTTTTCGCTTGTGCATAGAAAAAAGTTCCGTTTGCAATACCGTGCAGTTGAAATTAATTTTAGTCTGGCAATTTTATCTTGTATATTTTGTTTTTTCTTTTTTTTTTTTTTTAATTTTGCAATTGTTTGCGTTCAATCGAATAATATTTTCAATAATAAGTTATTTACACAATAAAAAGAACTATTTTAATTTTACTTTTAAGGAGCTATATTTTTTCCGCACTTCTACCAATGACAGTTGAAATGTCAATTTTTGTTGGTATTTTTCTTTGATATAATCTTAATCAGTTTCAATTAAAAAATATAGTATTGTGGTCACAGAATTTGAAATATTAATTCTAGAAAAACTGTCTACTTTGGGTTTTTTCTAGAAAATCTTGCTTAAAAACATATACATACGCACATTTAGTTCGAAGCAAATCCGCCACCAAGTTTAGCGCCGTTTTCTCTTTTTGTCTGTTCTCTGTGATTTGGAAACGGAGTATCGCTCAGATGATCTTATGCGTTATGCATGCATCCCCTCATACATATCATCTATATTCTATAGACCTTATTTTGTGATCTTTTGTGCTATTCATTTCTCATTACAAACTGTGGCCTGTTGTTTTTTTTTTTTGCTGGTAGCAGTAGCTTGCATTGTAAAAAAAAAGTTTGAAATGACGAAGGATTGAAAGGAACGGACATAGGCAAACGCACAAAGGGAAAGAGGTGAGAAAATAGCACCACAGCACTAATAGAATGGAGTTCCTTGGTCAAGTGTACGCAACTGGATGAGAGTGTGTTTCTTTTTTTTCTTCAACTAAAAATTTTGTATTTGACTAGGTAGTTATTTTGTGTTTGAGAACTTCCATTGTTTTGTTGATGACATAGCGCGGTTGGCCTGAAAATGTATGTAGGTATAGGTCAGTATCTTACATAGGCATATAGGATTCAACTTATTTGGAATAAGATATGCGTTTGGGTAAGGTGTATGCGAAATAATTTTTTTAACTTTTTTTCATAGTTGTTGGTTTTACTATTCTTTCGTTATTGGTTTGTATTTGTATATTTTATTTATTTTATTTTTGTTTCATATTGTGCATGTGGGAAGGCAAGCTGAGGGTGGATAAGTGTGGGTAGGTACTTATATCTATGAAAATACATATCCGGAGGTTTATGGGCATTTAACTGCAATTCAGCGTCTTCTTTATTTCTGATAAAGAAGGAACTTTTCTTTCAATTTAAAATAAATTATACATTGAGAGTTGCAGTGTAATTTTCTGTTAGATACATGTTAAATTTAAATTGGTATAATATAACAAAGTGTTCGTGTCTCCTTTTTTTCGTGCTGGTGATAACATTTTAGCCCATTCATTCAACATAACAAAACTTGTAAAAATGTCTCAAAAATCTGTCGAAGTCGTTTTAAAAATAGCAGTTAAAAAAAGTCTTATACTTTCACAGTTATAAGCGGACCTAAAACTTTTTTCTCAGAACTGTGTTTTTCAGACTTTCCTCTATACTATCTAAAGTAAGTAATTTTGCTTTATTTAATGGTAACGCTACTTTGTACAATTATTTACAATATTCAAGAAATATTATATACAGCTATGGACAAAGAAATAGATATAATAGATAGAACACTCATTCATTTTCTTATGAAAACTGCATTTATTTTTTCCTTTTGAACTTAAATAGTTTATTTCCTATTTTATGACATGAAGTGACTTCTTAGGATTAATAATAATTAGTAATAATGAATTATTTCCTTACAATTCAATTTTTAAAAATATATTTTGCAGTGATAATCAAATTTCTTGTGGACAAGAAAATAGCACACTTACCTATATAATCGTAAAAAAAAATTATTTTTAGTGAAAATATTTATTTTTTCATAAATTTTGGTATTACCAAGATAGTTCTTAGTTGGTTGACCACGATTATTTAAAGTTGCTTGGCACCTCCTTGGTAAGCTTTCAACTAACGCCTGGCATCTGCTTTGTGGGATAGAGTACCAAGCTTCTTTGATTCCGGCCCAAAGATCGTTTTAATTTTTAAATTTTGTCTGCCCAATTTTGACTTTAACATCATTCCATAGGTGTTCTATTTGATTAAAATCTGGACTTTGAGCTGGCCAGGTTAGGACATCGATTTGTTCATCCAAGAGCCAAGCTTTTACTATATTTGATGCGTGTTTGGGGTCATTGTCATGCATGAATATCCACTTAATTGGCATGAACTCAAAGGAATATGGTTCCATTGTATTCTTCAGTATTGCAAGATAAGCGAAAATTTTGACATCAGTCCTCACCAATGCAATGGTCCCACCCCATGCCAGGAAAACGCACCCAGACCATTAAATATCCCACTCCATGTTTCACCGTCTTTAAAGTATACTTAGGATTGTACACTTCGCACTTAGGACGATTCAAAAATTGCGGTTCTTTTTAGGCTTGATAGACTGCATTTGTTTATCAAACCTACATACCCGAAGAAAAAGAAACATCACAACCATCTCACATAACGGAAATTTTGAATTTATGATTTTTCTTGATAGTGTGCTATTTCTTTGTCCATAGCTGTATATATTACAGAAAAATGTACATGTTCGTATAAAATAAAAATTAATATTAATGAAAAAGGAGCTTAACATGAAATAGTTAGGACTATTCTATTGTGGAAGTGTCAAGAGGCGAATAATCCGTTAATTGAAATGAGTACATTCAAGAGAATGGATAACATAGTTCTATCTATCTATACTATCTATACTATCTCAAAAGCTTGTTTACCGAATGACTTGAAATTTGAAGGGTACACTCAGCAAATGTACTATGTGTGCATAGAATCACTATCAACCAAATATTCCCAAATTTACGACTTTTTTTTAGCAAAAACCAAAAAAACCAACGCAAATTCGTAACTATTGGTAAAGGTGTAGATAATGTTGGGGGTGGTAGGGGGTGCCTCCCACAAAAACCTCCAAGTGCAAATAGGTGGCGGTCACGCCCCCAAAAATAGTTACAACCCCCATTTCATGAAATTTGATGAATTTGATGAATTTTATAAAATGTACAGTTGGAGAGGGTAGAGGATGTCCCCAACCCCACAACATCCTCATAGTGCAAACACGTTGCATTTACCCACCCCATTCGAAAAAGTTATACCCCCCCCCCCCCCCCCCATATCAGAAAAATTGCTGAATTTAATAAAATTTAATTCATCAGCACAAAATTTGTTTGGGGATGGGAGAAACATGGTGGTGTTGGAGGGTGCCCCCTAACAACTTCAAACAGGTGGCGCTCAACCCCTTCAAAATTTTTTTATTTTAATCATAATAGGCAAAAATTCGCGCGAATTTTTCATTAGTCATTATCTACACCTTTATCTAACTATTTTTTCCAAATATTTACCAAAAGTCCAATTTTGTATAGTATATTCATTTCATAATAGTTCATGCCATGCATTTAGGATTGCAGATGAAAACGACGATAACTTTTTTTTTTGGTTTTCGACAAGCCAGTTGGAATCGTGGAGGAATTGCGAGTTCATGTTTTGAAGCGGGGTATTCAGAGAACAATAACTCATATTCTACCTTATATTTTTAGCTCAAAACTTATATTTATCAGTCGATATATATGTTAGTAAATTATAGTAAATTTACAGTTCTATCTATTTACTGGTCATTGAAAAAAAATCCTAAGAACTCCCACAAAAAACAGGCCGTTTCATAAGATGACTTCTTTAAATCTCAATTTGCTTGGTTATGGCCCACAAGATTACTGTTTTTGTTCAAATTTCAAGTGAAAAAAAAAAATAATAATAATTGTAACGGAAAATTTTTAAAATCAAATATAACTTGAAAAATTTTGAATTTTCTTACGGAATTTTTTGTCCTTCGATTGCATTTTTCAAAAAACATCCATTCCTTTATTTTCTTAAAATATATCTTCTTGCAAATGAAATTTAAATAGATACAAGTTATTGGCAAAAAAAAAAAAATAGAAAAAAAAAATAAAATAAAATAATAAAAATAAATAAATGAAAAAAAAAATGAGTATTATCTAAGTTCCTACCTCCCAAGTTATCCCCTTTTTCATTAATTTTGCTGATCAAACTAAGCCCAGAAACTGACCTACTAAATGTAATCACACTAATATCATGTTTTCCACATCCGCAAAAACACAAGATAAGAAATATCGACCTACAACATCTTCATTATTTGTAATTATCTGTATTTATCTCAGCAAGCTAACTGACAAAAAAAAGTAACCGGTTTTCTTACTTTCCTGACTTGACACAATATTTCTATTCTCAACCCATCCAAAAACAAGAAATCGTAAAAAATGTTCATTTGGACATATTGTGTACATACATATATATATATAAAAAAAAAAAAAAAAAAATGCACAGCGAATGCTCCTATAATTCTCACCCCTTTGTTCTGCTTATGCAAGTGCGTAATTCTTTTCTAGTTTCTGGCTGTTGCCGAGACCAAAAAGAGAGAGAAAAGAGGGAGAATTATTATAAATATTTTTTGGCGAACTCAGAACTCATGTAAAAGTGTTTGCTTGTATTAGTAAATCATTTTATTCTCTTAAAAGTAATCCCTCTTGCCAATGCCATCGTCGTTCCCCAGTAGGAAATTTCCAAAAATTCACTACTGAAAATGCTGCCTTTTCCTCAGGGAAAAGTAGCTGCACTAGTGAATTTCCTACTGAATCATTAGCTGAATTTAACATGGGCTTGTCATTGGCAAGAAGCACCTGCACACTTTCTCGATGAATGAGATGTAAGGAAATCACCACACCCATGGCATCCTTGTTTTCATGGCCTCTCTTTCGTGAGTGAAAAAACTAGTGCTTGGTAAGTAATGCTTTCCACTATGGGAGTTTTACTGAAATGTGTTCATATCTTACGAGTATGCTTTTCAGTTGTAAAAAAAAGAACGCATTTGGGTAAATGCATAGATAATGCAAATAAAGAATGCATTTGAGAGATGTACGTTCGTGTTTTATTACATTTTCAAATAAGTTTGAGTAAGTTTTAGTAGATTTAATAAATACAAAAATAATATTATTAAAAAAATGATAACGATGAGAGCAGCTTATGGGTTTCTTCTCCTGTTCATTTGAGATCTAAATTAAAGAGAATATATGTTATTTCAAAACCATGAAACAGAATTAAAAGAATTTACCATTGCTGAATTAATCTAACACCTTGTCCATTGTTTATTATTTGTTACATCTACTGTGAGTTATACAAACTGCACAACTGTCTTCTTTAATCACAAAATGGAAACTAAATCATTCCAGAACAAAAGAAATGAATTGAAAAACAAAATAAGCGTCGGCGAAGAATAGACATTCTAAACAAATGGAAGAAAGAGAAAAGAAAGGGTTGTTTTCTCATACTTATTTTTGTCGCTACCTGATTAGGGTTTCTCAAAGGGGATTTTGCTATGCATCGTGTTTTCTTCTTTTTTTTTTCTTTTGAAAACAACGCACAAGATTCAACTTGAACTACAGACTACCTACCAATTGCATGACTTTTCATTAGTGAATTCATTGATGACCTTTTCCCTTATGAAAGCACCACATGAATTCCTCGAGGAATTCATCCCTTTTTTTCACTGATGAGCAAATTTCCTACGATCGTCGACCGTCGAGCGTCGAGTGTGATTTCAAATTCTCTCTCTCTTTGGTCTCGGCAACAGCCAGAAACCAGAAAAGAATTACGCACCAGCGTTACCGTTGGATATTTTGGAAAAGTAGCAAAAAAAGTGGCACTCGAGAAAAAAAGGTGGCACTTGAAATTAAAAACGAAACAACACCATAATAATGTATGAAAAAATTTCACACATCCCAACGAATTCATAGGAGTTGAAGAAAACACATAACCTTAACAATCATTTTAAGGTTTATTGCAACGTAAAAACATAAAAACTAAAAATTTAACAGAGCATTTTTTATTGATAACTCAACACAAATAAATAAATAAAAGTTTGAATAAATAATAAAAAAGAGATAAATAATAATTTATTAAAAAGAATTCGTATTACACTTTACTTTCTTGTGATGGTTGTTTCCCTATACTTCTTAATAAGAAGATCACCAGGACTCCATTCAGCTGTGTCACATTTGCTTACTAAATTTAAGGAATTCAACATATTTTCGCAAGATTAAGTTTTTAATCTGTGGGTGAGTTTACTTTTCATCAAAGTTATCTTGGAAAAAACATTCTCAGCGCAGGCACTGCTATGAGGCAAGGTTCATATTTTTGCAACAAATTCATATAAGTCGGAAAATAGGTATTCATTCAAACTATTTTTAATGTTACCCATTTCAAACCAAAAAATTTATATTGTTCGATTACCTTTTCGGGACTTATGGTAGAATTACTAAGAACGGAAACTAGTTTAAAATAAGTGAACTATTATTTCGACTTGATTACTTTGGGGTCTTAATGCCTCCAAATAGAAAGTTTTTCATTTTTGATGTCAAATCGATTAAATATTTCAACCCAAAGTATTTTATAATAGCTTAGAATATTTTTCTTAATTTCAACAAGTTCACTTTCCGTTAATCCTTGACTTACAACACAATTTTCGGCTTCAGAACCAAAGTATATATACGAGGTCTTCCCCTTCCGCGATTTCCCTGCAATAATCTTTCGAAAACGCGTCGAGTCGGAGCGTTTGGGTCCATCCGATCTACATGGGCCAACCATCGTAGCCTCACGATGCGTACTTTTCTGGCTATGCCCATGTCGCGGTACAGCTCATACAGCTCGTTGTTGTATCTTCTTCTCCACACATTGTCTCCGCATACGGGACCAAAGATCATTCGCAGAATTTTTCTTTCGAAACGACCAAGGATTTACGGCTTTACGGGCGCGGAAGCATGCACTTTATCCCGTTTTCGTTTATCCCGTTTTCTATAAGGATCCGCGCAGTAAAGCAGGACTGGGATGATTAAGGATTACCTTGATTTTTCTGGAGAGGGTTTTGTTTCTCAATTGCCTTCTTAACCCAAAGAAGCAACGGTTGGCAAGAGTTATTTGATCTCCGCACTGATATTGTTGTCCGTGTTTATAGCGGATCCTAGGTAAACGAGGTCCTGTACTACCTCGAAGTAATGTCTGTCTGTTGTGACGTTCTGTCCAATTCGTCGATGTTCTGTGTCCTTGTTTGATGACAGCATATACTTCGTTTTGCCCTCATTAACCATCAAACCCATTATTGCCGCTTCTGTTTCAATACTCGCAAAAGCACCTATGACATCACGCTTTTTTCTTCCCATTACGTCAATATCATCTGCGTAGGCGAGTAATTGTACAGACTTTTGAAAGATTGTTCCTCTGGTTTGAGTTTCTTACAATCTGTTCAAGTATGATGTTGAAGAAATCGCATAACAGTTTGTCACCTTGCCTAAAACCATCAGAAACACTTCGACGAAATTCCTCTATATTTTGCGGCAAAACCTCGGCCGCTGATTCGTTGACTTAAGCTAAGGAGTGACTTACGCAGCCTATGTGTAAAATATTCGGGATTCGTTTTTTTAAATGATTTTTGTTCAAATGTGTGTGTTATGTTGAACTTTAAAACTTTGAGTACTTTGAGTAACTTTTGTATGCATGAAAGAAATGAAAAGGTATGGTAAAATGGCATAGTGAAGTGCTAACTTTAGTTTTACTTGTGGGGAATGCTAAAAAAGTGGCACAGACCGAAAGGTGGTGGCTCGGTGGCACAGCCTAAAAAAAAGTGTCAATCTGACACTAAAGTGGCACAGCGGCAACGCTGTTACGCACATGAACTTGCACAAGCAGAACAAAGGGGTGACAATCATACGAGCATGCGCTGTGCAAGTAGGCATATAAAAAAAAAAAAGAAACACTGATGTCTGATGTCCAAATGAACATATTTTACGATTTCTTGTTTTTGGATGGGTTGAGAATAGAAATATTGTATCAAGTCAAGAAAGGAAGAAAACCGGTTACTTTTTTTTGTCAGTTTTGCTGAGATAATATCTACAGATAATTACAAATAATGAAGATGTTGTAGGGTCGATATTTCTTATCTTGTGTTTTTGCGGATGTGGAAAACATGATATTTGTGTGATTTAAATGTAGGTCAGTTTCTTGGCCTAGTTTGATCAGCAAAATGAATGAAATAAATTGGGAGGTAAAAACTTTGATAATACTCATTTTTCCCCGAGGAATAAACTAAATTAAAGTTGTTTTTGTTTTATTTTTCGGTTAGGCAAGACTTCCATTGATAATGTGGGAATAACCTTTTAAAAAGTGAAGATATGTTTTCAAATACATCCTCTAAAAAAATTTTTTTTGGAATTCGATGGGTATACTAAGTACTTATATTCAGAGAGCAAATACAAAAAAAAAAAATATTTAGGTAATATTGATAATTATCTGGACAACTAAAATTTCTAGATTGTTTTGGATTGATGAAATGTCTTCATCTATCACTTTTGCAGCAACAGACTCCATATCGGATGATACGCCTTTATTGAAGAGCTCGATTTTCTTAAATTTTCTTTAAAAACAAAACCAAAACATTTTACCATAATAAACATATAAGAAAATAAATCAATGGATGTTTTTTGAAAACTGCAATCGAAGAACAAAAAATTCCTTAAGAAAATTCAAAATATTTCAAATTAAATTTGATTTGAAAATTTTTCCGTTACAATTGAGGATTTGAATCCATTTTAAACCTTATGTTTTTTTCACTTGAAATTCGAACAAAAACAGTAATCTTGTGGGCCATAACCAAGCAAATTGAGATTCAAAAGGGTTGTCTTATGAAACGGTCTGTTTTTTGTGGGAGTTTTTAGGATTTTTTTTTTTCAATGACCAGAATAGATAGAACTTTAAATTTACTATAATTTACTAACAAATATATCGACAGATAAAAATAAATTTTAAGCTAAAAATATTAGGTAGAACATAAGTTATAGTTCTCTGAATACCCTGCTTCAAAAAATGAAATCGCTCTTCCTCCACGATTCCAACTGATGGCTTGTCGGAAACAAAAAAAAAATTACCGTCATTTTCATCTGCAAACCTAAATGCATAGCATGAACTGTTATGAAGTGAATATATAAAAAATTGGACTTTTGGTAAATATTTAAAAAAATAGCTGTATTTAAAAATCACTTTGCTACCGTATTCTAGACATTTTAAGAAAGCAATTTATGAATATATAGGATAGTGTAGCATTACAACCTGCGATAAAAATATATGAAAATTCACTTTCCTAACTTACTTGCAAACACATCGCATTGGTCGATTCAAAACTAACGGTTAACGATTTGTCCATATATAAAGCAGTTCATTGTTTTATGCAGATCGGTGCGACACTTCCGGTATCCGTTGCTTCAAGCGAGCGATATTTTTCATGTCTACGCAGATTAAAAACTTATCTGCGAGGAAGAACCAGCGAGGAGCGACTGAACGGTTTGATGTTGCTGAACATCTATAGGAGTATTGAGGTTGACTATGAGGACGTTATAAATATAAAAAAGGGCAAAAGTTTCAAGGCGCATTGATTTTATTTTATAAAATACTAGCTGTGCCCGCGACTTCGTCCGCGTGGAATAGTGACTTTCGCCAGAATTTTCAATTTCAGTAACCTATTGTGATATTGTATTATTTAAGTACATTTTCCACACGATGGTCTTACTTTTTTCATCTTTTGCCAAATAAAATTGTTTTGCCGTAAGCACTTCCGTTCCCATGGGAATAATGGAACAAAGAAAAGAAAACAGACAGATTTAATTTTGAAAATTTTGGAATATTAGTAATGACTCGCATTCCCGTGGGAATATGGTGATCGTTCTCATAGGAATATGGGAATGAGTTAAAGTTTGTTACTCGCTCGTGGATAGTGTAGCATCCTAACGGTGGAAGAATTTTTAAAATCGGTGCAGTAGTTTCTAAGTTCTCGTTTACGTTCCCGTTCCCGTAAGAATTGGGATAAAACATAAAATCTGTGTCTTTTCGCAGGTCTTAGACTACCTCTGTACAAAATTTCATTTGAATGGTTCAGTTGTTTGGGCGGGAGACGGTAACATACAAAGACGAACAGACAAGGCTACTTTTGCATTTATAATATTAGTAAGGACCGGTTCCCGTGAGAGTATTCGGATGAAATGTAGCCTATGTCCTTCTTCAGGTTCTAGATCATCTCTGTTTAAAATTTTACTTAAATCAATTCAGTGGTTTGGGCGGGAGATGGTAGCATAGACAGACGGACAGACAGAGCTTCTTTCGTACTTATTATAGTAGTAAGGACTCCCGTTCCTATAGGAATATGAGGATGAGTTAAGGTGCTGTAGTTTCTAGGTTCCTGTATACGTTCCCATTCTCTTTAGAATATAGGGATAAAATTCATAGCCTGTGTCCTACCTCAGGTTCTAGACTATCGCTGTACCAAATTTTATTTAAATCGGTTCAGTAGTTTGGGCGGGAGACGGTAACATAGAGAGCTGGACAGACAGAGTTACTTTCACATTTATAATATTAGTTAGGGTTGTTCCTAGCAATGTATTTATACAAATCAATACAGAGTATAAAAGAAGCATAAAAATATTAAAAGCAAATTTTTCGTTCACATTTAATAAAATAAATTGGCAACTCTGGCTATTCAAGTTTGGTTGACTTTGTATTTAAGCTCCGTAAAATTTTATTTTATTTATTATTAAAAAAGTTAGTTTTGGTGTTCAAAAAGTTTTTACTTAACTAATAAACCACAAGGAACACATATATTTAAAGGTGAAAAGTTTTGTAGCTTCTTTAGTGCTAAAAATACCACAAAAAAATAAAATGAAATCAATGCAAAGAACTCCTCCAAGTAGAATCAATACTAACAACAACAATAGTTCTGAGAACAAAAGCAGCTATAATACCCTTTTGCCGATGTCGAAAAGACCTTGTTCCGCACTTTCCCCGGAGGTAAATGCAGCCGACATTGAATTAAATGCGAACATCGGTAATGTGCAACTAGTAGATTTAAAAACTCTTGAAGCATCTCTAGCAACTTTGCTTGATGATCGTCTCAAAAATACGCCAACGAAATCTGACTTGCTGGAAATTAAAACAAAAATGGAGTCACTTGAACGCGCCAACGAAGATCTTCAGGCTAAACTGCAGAAAATTGAAAGCAAATACTTCATACTTGAACGTAAAATTGATTTTCTTGAAAAAAAAATCAAAGGAAAACAACTTGGTGCTACACATTCCATCTGAAGGTGATGATCAGCATGCAATGGAGAAAGCTAAAAGTGTTTGCTTGGACCTACTGCAAGAAAATAATCCGGCAATAATGACAAGAACAAAAGTGATTCGGGCAAGAGACAATAGAATTGCAAATGTTTTTGTGGAAATGCAAAATAGCAATTTTGTTCCACGTATTTTGAGGTCAGCTTTCAAATTGCGCAATACCGGAATATCTATTCATCGGGACTACACCAAAGCAGAGAGAGAAAAACGTAAGCAACTGCTACAGTTGAAAACAAAAATTAATGCTAAAAACCAAAACATTAAAGTTATAGTTCGTGGACTAACACTTCTAATGGAACATAAAGCTTTTTATATAAACGAAAACAACATCTTGACGTGCGACGATGCCGATGGTATAACTATGCTGAACAATATTATGACAGATGGTAATGTCAGTGCTCAGATAACAAAAAGCTAACAATCCAACAAGGTCGGTAATGCAGTGCAGTTCCAAGAGTTCAGTGGTGCTGGTAGTAGTAGAAATTATAACGTTTAGTACTAAAGCCGTCTGCCAATACATAAGTAGTAACAAATTACAAAGAAACTTAGTTATAAAAAATAAATATTTAAAAATTTTAACATGTAATGTATCAGGATTAAGGCTAGGTGTCCCTTGCATTTTTCGTTAAAATTTGAAAGGTGCGTTGACTTATTGCTTCATAACTTTTGCAATTTTCTTGATAATTTGATGAAACAAAATGTATTGTAAAGATGATAAACACACAAACATTTGTGTATCATTCAAATGCTGAAAGTTATTCCGTAACGGTTTTTATAGGGACCGGAAGCTGTTTTTTTTATTGAAAATTTCGATTTGTTCACTATTTTGGTCGGGGCACCCGTATTTATGAACTTTTTATTTTTTTCTTTTTCGTTTTATAACTAGAAAATATATATGCAACTAACCTCTGAGCGTTTTTTTTCAAATTTTGTCTCCTTATATGAAAAAAACCTTCGTCAATTTGTCGTAATTTTTTGGTTTTCAGCATACTCTTACGGTAATAACTTTGGCGTTTATTAATATTTTTTCATGAAATAAAAAGGAAATAGTAGATAGATATCAGGCGCATCCTAAAAAATCATTAATGGAACAAAGAAAAGAAAACAGACAGATTTAATTTTGAAAATTTTGGAATATTAGTAATGACTCGCATTCCCGTGGGAATATGGTGATCGTTCTCATAGGAATATGGGAATGAGTTAAAGTTTGTTACTCGCTCGTGGATAGTGTAGCATCCTAACGGTGGAAGAATTTTTAAAATCGGTGCAGTAGTTTCTAAGTTCTCGTTTACGTTCCCGTTCCCGTAAGAATTGGGATAAAACATAAAATCTGTGTCTTTTCGCAGGTCTTAGACTACCTCTGTACAAAATTTCATTTGAATGGTTCAGTTGTTTGGGCGGGAGACGGTAACATACAAAGACGAACAGACAAGGCTACTTTTGCATTTATAATATTAGTAAGGACCGGTTCCCGTGAGAGTATTCGGATGAAATGTAGCCTATGTCCTTCTTCAGGTTCTAGATCATCTCTGTTTAAAATTTTACTTAAATCAATTCAGTGGTTTGGGCGGGAGATGGTAGCATAGACAGACGGACAGACAGAGCTTCTTTCGCACTTATTATAGTAGTAAGGACTCCCGTTCCTATAGGAATATGAGGATGAGTTAAGGTGCTGTAGTTTCTAGGTTCCTGTATACGTTCCCATTCTCTTTAGAATATAGGGATAAAATTCATAGCCTGTGTCCTACCTCAGGTTCTAGACTATCGCTGTACCAAATTTTATTTAAATCGGTTCAGTAGTTTGGGCGGGAGACGGTAACATAGAGAGCTGGACAGACAGAGTTACTTTCACATTTATAATATTAGTTAGGGTTGTTCCTAGCAATGTATTTATACAAATCAATACAGAGTATAAAAGAAGCATAAAAATATTAAAAGCAAATTTTTCGTTCACATTTAATAAAATAAATTGGCAACTCTGGCTATTCAAGTTTGGTTGACTTTGTATTTAAGCTCCGTAAAATTTTATTTTATTTATTATTAAAAAAGTTAGTTTTGGTGTTCAAAAAGTTTTTACTTAACTAATAAACCACAAGGAACACATATATTTAAAGGTGAAAAGTTTTGTAGCTTCTTTAGTGCTAAAAATACCACAAAAAAATAAAATGAAATCAATGCAAAGAACTCCTCCAAGTAGAATCAATACTAACAACAACAATAGTTCTGAGAACAAAAGCAGCTATAATACCCTTTTGCCGATGTCGAAAAGACCTTGTTCCGCACTTTCCCCGGAGGTAAATGCAGCCGACATTGAATTAAATGCGAACATCGGTAATGTGCAACTAGTAGATTTAAAAACTCTTGAAGCATCTCTAGCAACTTTGCTTGATGATCGTCTCAAAAATACGCCAACGAAATCTGACTTGCTGGAAATTAAAACAAAAATGGAGTCACTTGAACGCGCCAACGAAGATCTTCAGGCTAAACTGCAGAAAATTGAAAGCAAATACTTCATACTTGAACGTAAAATTGATTTTCTTGAAAAAAAAAATCAAAGGAAAACAACTTGGTGCTACACATTCCATCTGAAGGTGATGATCAGCATGCAATGGAGAAAGCTAAAAGTGTTTGCTTGGACCTACTGCAAGAAAATAATCCGGCAATAATGACAAGAACAAAAGTGATTCGGGCAAGAGACAATAGAATTGCAAATGTTTTTGTGGAAATGCAAAATAGCAATTTTGTTCCACGTATTTTGAGGTCAGCTTTCAAATTGCGCAATACCGGAATATCTATTCATCGGGACTACACCAAAGCAGAGAGAGAAAAACGTAAGCAACTGCTACAGTTGAAAACAAAAATTAATGCTAAAAACCAAAACATTAAAGTTATAGTTCGTGGACTAACACTTCTAATGGAACATAAAGCTTTTTATATAAACGAAAACAACATCTTGACGTGCGACGATGCCGATGGTATAACTATGCTGAACAATATTATGACAGATGGTAATGTCAGTGCTCAGATAACAAAAAGCTAACAATCCAACAAGGTCGGTAATGCAGTGCAGTTCCAAGAGTTCAGTGGTGCTGGTAGTAGTAGAAATTATAACGTTTAGTACTAAAGCCGTCTGCCAATACATAAAAATAAAAATAAAATTTAAAAATTTTAACATGTAATGTATCAGGATTAAGGCTAGGTGTCCCTTGCATTTTTCGTTAAAATTTGAAAGGTGCGTTGACTTATTGCTTCATAACTTTTGCAATTTTCTTGATAATTTGATGAAACAAAATGTATTGTAAAGATGATAAACACACAAACATTTGTGTATCATTCAAATGCTGAAAGTTATTCCGTAACGGTTTTTATAGGGACCGGAAGCTGTTTTTTTTATTGAAAATTTCGATTTGTTCACTATTTTGGTCGGGGCACCCGTATTTATGAACTTTTTATTTTTTTCTTTTTCGTTTTATAACTAGAAAATATATATGCAACTAACCTCTGAGCGTTTTTTTTCAAATTTTGTCTCCTTATATGAAAAAAACCTTCGTCAATTTGTCGTAATTTTTTGGTTTTCAGCATACTCTTACGGTAATAACTTTGGCGTTTATTAATATTTTTTCATGAAATAAAAAGGAAATAGTAGATAGATATCAGGCGCATCCTAAAAAATCATTAATGGAACAAAGAAAAGAAAACAGACAGATTTAATTTTGAAAATTTTGGAATATTAGTAATGACTCGCATTCCCGTGGGAATATGGTGATCGTTCTCATAGGAATATGGGAATGAGTTAAAGTTTGTTACTCGCTCGTGGATAGTGTAGCATCCTAACGGTGGAAGAATTTTTAAAATCGGTGCAGTAGTTTCTAAGTTCTCGTTTACGTTCCCGTTCCCGTAAGAATTGGGATAAAACATAAAATCTGTGTCTTTTCGCAGGTCTTAGACTACCTCTGTACAAAATTTCATTTGAATGGTTCAGTTGTTTGGGCGGGAGACGGTAACATACAAAGACGAACAGACAAGGCTACTTTTGCATTTATAATATTAGTAAGGACCGGTTCCCGTGAGAGTATTCGGATGAAATGTAGCCTATGTCCTTCTTCAGGTTCTAGATCATCTCTGTTTAAAATTTTACTTAAATCAATTCAGTGGTTTGGGCGGGAGATGGTAGCATAGACAGACGGACAGACAGAGCTTCTTTCGTACTTATTATAGTAGTAAGGACTCCCGTTCCTATAGGAATATGAGGATGAGTTAAGGTGCTGTAGTTTCTAGGTTCCTGTATACGTTCCCATTCTCTTTAGAATATAGGGATAAAATTCATAGCCTGTGTCCTACCTCAGGTTCTAGACTATCGCTGTACCAAATTTTATTTAAATCGGTTCAGTAGTTTGGGCGGGAGACGGTAACATAGAGAGCTGGACAGACAGAGTTACTTTCACATTTATAATATTAGTTAGGGTTGTTCCTAGCAATGTATTTATACAAATCAATACAGAGTATAAAAGAAGCATAAAAATATTAAAAGCAAATTTTTCGTTCACATTTAATAAAATAAATTGGCAACTCTGGCTATTCAAGTTTGGTTGACTTTGTATTTAAGCTCCGTAAAATTTTATTTTATTTATTATTAAAAAAGTTAGTTTTGGTGTTCAAAAAGTTTTTACTTAACTAATAAACCACAAGGAACACATATATTTAAAGGTGAAAAGTTTTGTAGCTTCTTTAGTGCTAAAAATACCACAAAAAAATAAAATGAAATCAATGCAAAGAACTCCTCCAAGTAGAATCAATACTAACAACAACAATAGTTCTGAGAACAAAAGCAGCTATAATACCCTTTTGCCGATGTCGAAAAGACCTTGTTCCGCACTTTCCCCGGAGGTAAATGCAGCCGACATTGAATTAAATGCGAACATCGGTAATGTGCAACTAGTAGATTTAAAAACTCTTGAAGCATCTCTAGCAACTTTGCTTGATGATCGTCTCAAAAATACGCCAACGAAATCTGACTTGCTGGAAATTAAAACAAAAATGGAGTCACTTGAACGCGCCAACGAAGATCTTCAGGCTAAACTGCAGAAAATTGAAAGCAAATACTTCATACTTGAACGTAAAATTGATTTTCTTGAAAAAAAAATCAAAGGAAAACAACTTGGTGCTACACATTCCATCTGAAGGTGATGATCAGCATGCAATGGAGAAAGCTAAAAGTGTTTGCTTGGACCTACTGCAAGAAAATAATCCGGCAATAATGACAAGAACAAAAGTGATTCGGGCAAGAGACAATAGAATTGCAAATGTTTTTGTGGAAATGCAAAATAGCAATTTTGTTCCACGTATTTTGAGGTCAGCTTTCAAATTGCGCAATACCGGAATATCTATTCATCGGGACTACACCAAAGCAGAGAGAGAAAAACGTAAGCAACTGCTACAGTTGAAAACAAAAATTAATGCTAAAAACCAAAACATTAAAGTTATAGTTCGTGGACTAACACTTCTAATGGAACATAAAGCTTTTTATATAAACGAAAACAACATCTTGACGTGCGACGATGCCGATGGTATAACTATGCTGAACAATATTATGACAGATGGTAATGTCAGTGCTCAGATAACAAAAAGCTAACAATCCAACAAGGTCGGTAATGCAGTGCAGTTCCAAGAGTTCAGTGGTGCTGGTAGTAGTAGAAATTATAACGTTTAGTACTAAAGCCGTCTGCCAATACATAAGTAGTAACAAATTACAAAGAAACTTAGTTATAAAAAATAAATATTTAAAAATTTTAACATGTAATGTATCAGGATTAAGGCTAGGTGTCCCTTGCATTTTTCGTTAAAATTTGAAAGGTGCGTTGACTTATTGCTTCATAACTTTTGCAATTTTCTTGATAATTTGATGAAACAAAATGTATTGTAAAGATGATAAACACACAAACATTTGTGTATCATTCAAATGCTGAAAGTTATTCCGTAACGGTTTTTATAGGGACCGGAAGCTGTTTTTTTTATTGAAAATTTCGATTTGTTCACTATTTTGGTCGGGGCACCCGTATTTATGAACTTTTTATTTTTTTCTTTTTCGTTTTATAACTAGAAAATATATATGCAACTAACCTCTGAGCGTTTTTTTTCAAATTTTGTCTCCTTATATGAAAAAAACCTTCGTCAATTTGTCGTAATTTTTTGGTTTTCAGCATACTCTTACGGTAATAACTTTGGCGTTTATTAATATTTTTTCATGAAATAAAAAGGAAATAGTAGATAGATATCAGGCGCATCCTAAAAAATCATTAATGGAACAAAGAAAAGAAAACAGACAGATTTAATTTTGAAAATTTTGGAATATTAGTAATGACTCGCATTCCCGTGGGAATATGGTGATCGTTCTCATAGGAATATGGGAATGAGTTAAAGTTTGTTACTCGCTCGTGGATAGTGTAGCATCCTAACGGTGGAAGAATTTTTAAAATCGGTGCAGTAGTTTCTAAGTTCTCGTTTACGTTCCCGTTCCCGTAAGAATTGGGATAAAACATAAAATCTGTGTCTTTTCGCAGGTCTTAGACTACCTCTGTACAAAATTTCATTTGAATGGTTCAGTTGTTTGGGCGGGAGACGGTAACATACAAAGACGAACAGACAAGGCTACTTTTGCATTTATAATATTAGTAAGGACCGGTTCCCGTGAGAGTATTCGGATGAAATGTAGCCTATGTCCTTCTTCAGGTTCTAGATCATCTCTGTTTAAAATTTTACTTAAATCAATTCAGTGGTTTGGGCGGGAGATGGTAGCATAGACAGACGGACAGACAGAGCTTCTTTCGCACTTATTATAGTAGTAAGGACTCCCGTTCCTATAGGAATATGAGGATGAGTTAAGGTGCTGTAGTTTCTAGGTTCCTGTATACGTTCCCATTCTCTTTAGAATATAGGGATAAAATTCATAGCCTGTGTCCTACCTCAGGTTCTAGACTATCGCTGTACCAAATTTTATTTAAATCGGTTCAGTAGTTTGGGCGGGAGACGGTAACATAGAGAGCTGGACAGACAGAGTTACTTTCACATTTATAATATTAGTTAGGGTTGTTCCTAGCAATGTATTTATACAAATCAATACAGAGTATAAAAGAAGCATAAAAATATTAAAAGCAAATTTTTCGTTCACATTTAATAAAATAAATTGGCAACTCTGGCTATTCAAGTTTGGTTGACTTTGTATTTAAGCTCCGTAAAATTTTATTTTATTTATTATTAAAAAAGTTAGTTTTGGTGTTCAAAAAGTTTTTACTTAACTAATAAACCACAAGGAACACATATATTTAAAGGTGAAAAGTTTTGTAGCTTCTTTAGTGCTAAAAATACCACAAAAAAATAAAATGAAATCAATGCAAAGAACTCCTCCAAGTAGAATCAATACTAACAACAACAATAGTTCTGAGAACAAAAGCAGCTATAATACCCTTTTGCCGATGTCGAAAAGACCTTGTTCCGCACTTTCCCCGGAGGTAAATGCAGCCGACATTGAATTAAATGCGAACATCGGTAATGTGCAACTAGTAGATTTAAAAACTCTTGAAGCATCTCTAGCAACTTTGCTTGATGATCGTCTCAAAAATACGCCAACGAAATCTGACTTGCTGGAAATTAAAACAAAAATGGAGTCACTTGAACGCGCCAACGAAGATCTTCAGGCTAAACTGCAGAAAATTGAAAGCAAATACTTCATACTTGAACGTAAAATTGATTTTCTTGAAAAAAAAATCAAAGGAAAACAACTTGGTGCTACACATTCCATCTGAAGGTGATGATCAGCATGCAATGGAGAAAGCTAAAAGTGTTTGCTTGGACCTACTGCAAGAAAATAATCCGGCAATAATGACAAGAACAAAAGTGATTCGGGCAAGAGACAATAGAATTGCAAATGTTTTTGTGGAAATGCAAAATAGCAATTTTGTTCCACGTATTTTGAGGTCAGCTTTCAAATTGCGCAATACCGGAATATCTATTCATCGGGACTACACCAAAGCAGAGAGAGAAAAACGTAAGCAACTGCTACAGTTGAAAACAAAAATTAATGCTAAAAACCAAAACATTAAAGTTATAGTTCGTGGACTAACACTTCTAATGGAACATAAAGCTTTTTATATAAACGAAAACAACATCTTGACGTGCGACGATGCCGATGGTATAACTATGCTGAACAATATTATGACAGATGGTAATGTCAGTGCTCAGATAACAAAAAGCTAACAATCCAACAAGGTCGGTAATGCAGTGCAGTTCCAAGAGTTCAGTGGTGCTGGTAGTAGTAGAAATTATAACGTTTAGTACTAAAGCCGTCTGCCAATACATAAAAATAAAAATAAAATTTAAAAATTTTAACATGTAATGTATCAGGATTAAGGCTAGGTGTCCCTTGCATTTTTCGTTAAAATTTGAAAGGTGCGTTGACTTATTGCTTCATAACTTTTGCAATTTTCTTGATAATTTGATGAAACAAAATGTATTGTAAAGATGATAAACACACAAACATTTGTGTATCATTCAAATGCTGAAAGTTATTCCGTAACGGTTTTTATAGGGACCGGAAGCTGTTTTTTTTATTGAAAATTTCGATTTGTTCACTATTTTGGTCGGGGCACCCGTATTTATGAACTTTTTATTTTTTTCTTTTTCGTTTTATAACTAGAAAATATATATGCAACTAACCTCTGAGCGTTTTTTTTCAAATTTTGTCTCCTTATATGAAAAAAACCTTCGTCAATTTGTCGTAATTTTTTGGTTTTCAGCATACTCTTACGGTAATAACTTTGGCGTTTATTAATATTTTTTCATGAAATAAAAAGGAAATAGTAGATAGATATCAGGCGCATCCTAAAAAATCATTAATGGAACAAAGAAAAGAAAACAGACAGATTTAATTTTGAAAATTTTGGAATATTAGTAATGACTCGCATTCCCGTGGGAATATGGTGATCGTTCTCATAGGAATATGGGAATGAGTTAAAGTTTGTTACTCGCTCGTGGATAGTGTAGCATCCTAACGGTGGAAGAATTTTTAAAATCGGTGCAGTAGTTTCTAAGTTCTCGTTTACGTTCCCGTTCCCGTAAGAATTGGGATAAAACATAAAATCTGTGTCTTTTCGCAGGTCTTAGACTACCTCTGTACAAAATTTCATTTGAATGGTTCAGTTGTTTGGGCGGGAGACGGTAACATACAAAGACGAACAGACAAGGCTACTTTTGCATTTATAATATTAGTAAGGACCGGTTCCCGTGAGAGTATTCGGATGAAATGTAGCCTATGTCCTTCTTCAGGTTCTAGATCATCTCTGTTTAAAATTTTACTTAAATCAATTCAGTGGTTTGGGCGGGAGATGGTAGCATAGACAGACGGACAGACAGAGCTTCTTTCGTACTTATTATAGTAGTAAGGACTCCCGTTCCTATAGGAATATGAGGATGAGTTAAGGTGCTGTAGTTTCTAGGTTCCTGTATACGTTCCCATTCTCTTTAGAATATAGGGATAAAATTCATAGCCTGTGTCCTACCTCAGGTTCTAGACTATCGCTGTACCAAATTTTATTTAAATCGGTTCAGTAGTTTGGGCGGGAGACGGTAACATAGAGAGCTGGACAGACAGAGTTACTTTCACATTTATAATATTAGTTAGGGTTGTTCCTAGCAATGTATTTATACAAATCAATACAGAGTATAAAAGAAGCATAAAAATATTAAAAGCAAATTTTTCGTTCACATTTAATAAAATAAATTGGCAACTCTGGCTATTCAAGTTTGGTTGACTTTGTATTTAAGCTCCGTAAAATTTTATTTTATTTATTATTAAAAAAGTTAGTTTTGGTGTTCAAAAAGTTTTTACTTAACTAATAAACCACAAGGAACACATATATTTAAAGGTGAAAAGTTTTGTAGCTTCTTTAGTGCTAAAAATACCACAAAAAAATAAAATGAAATCAATGCAAAGAACTCCTCCAAGTAGAATCAATACTAACAACAACAATAGTTCTGAGAACAAAAGCAGCTATAATACCCTTTTGCCGATGTCGAAAAGACCTTGTTCCGCACTTTCCCCGGAGGTAAATGCAGCCGACATTGAATTAAATGCGAACATCGGTAATGTGCAACTAGTAGATTTAAAAACTTTTGAAGCATCTCTAGCAACTTTGCTTGATGATCGTCTCAAAAATACGCCAACGAAATCTGACTTGCTGGAAATTAAAACAAAAATGGAGTCACTTGAACGCGCCAACGAAGATCTTCAGGCTAAACTGCAGAAAATTGAAAGCAAATACTTCATACTTGAACGTAAAATTGATTTTCTTGAAAAAAAAATCAAAGGAAAACAACTTGGTGCTACACATTCCATCTGAAGGTGATGATCAGCATGCAATGGAGAAAGCTAAAAGTGTTTGCTTGGACCTACTGCAAGAAAATAATCCGGCAATAATGACAAGAACAAAAGTGATTCGGGCAAGAGACAATAGAATTGCAAATGTTTTTGTGGAAATGCAAAATAGCAATTTTGTTCCACGTATTTTGAGGTCAGCTTTCAAATTGCGCAATACCGGAATATCTATTCATCGGGACTACACCAAAGCAGAGAGAGAAAAACGTAAGCAACTGCTACAGTTGAAAACAAAAATTAATGCTAAAAACCAAAACATTAAAGTTATAGTTCGTGGACTAACACTTCTAATGGAACATAAAGCTTTTTATATAAACGAAAACAACATCTTGACGTGCGACGATGCCGATGGTATAACTATGCTGAACAATATTATGACAGATGGTAATGTCAGTGCTCAGATAACAAAAAGCTAACAATCCAACAAGGTCGGTAATGCAGTGCAGTTCCAAGAGTTCAGTGGTGCTGGTAGTAGTAGAAATTATAACGTTTAGTACTAAAGCCGTCTGCCAATACATAAGTAGTAACAAATTACAAAGAAACTTAGTTATAAAAAATAAATATTTAAAAATTTTAACATGTAATGTATCAGGATTAAGGCTAGGTGTCCCTTGCATTTTTCGTTAAAATTTGAAAGGTGCGTTGACTTATTGCTTCATAACTTTTGCAATTTTCTTGATAATTTGATGAAACAAAATGTATTGTAAAGATGATAAACACACAAACATTTGTGTATCATTCAAATGCTGAAAGTTATTCCGTAACGGTTTTTATAGGGACCGGAAGCTGTTTTTTTTATTGAAAATTTCGATTTGTTCACTATTTTGGTCGGGGCACCCGTATTTATGAACTTTTTATTTTTTTCTTTTTCGTTTTATAACTAGAAAATATATATGCAACTAACCTCTGAGCGTTTTTTTTCAAATTTTGTCTCCTTATATGAAAAAAACCTTCGTCAATTTGTCGTAATTTTTTGGTTTTCAGCATACTCTTACGGTAATAACTTTGGCGTTTATTAATATTTTTTCATGAAATAAAAAGGAAATAGTAGATAGATATCAGGCGCATCCTAAAAAATCATTGGTAATAGTTTTAAGTGTTTTGAAACAGGTGTTATGATGAGAAGTTGGTGAAACTGCCTATTTTTAGCTTATAAAGCATGGGGCAAGGCGTGGGTGTTTTCAAGTACATATATATATACATTTTTTTGAAGGTAATAAAGCTCCTGAACTAACCTCTGAGCCCAAAATCAATATTTTTTTCTCCACACCGCTAAAATTCAACTTCAATAAAGTCATATTTGCAAACGATTTTTGAAAAACGAGAAGCCAAAAGAACCTCAATTTTTTGTTGGTATTTTTCTTTGATATAATCTTAATTAGTTTCAATAAAGAAATATACTATTGTGGTCACAGAATTTGGAATATAAATTCTAGAAAAACTGTCTACTTTGGGTTTTTTACTAGAAAATCTTGCTTAAAAACATATACATATGCATTTCAGTTCGAAGCAAATCCGCCACCAATTTTAGCGCCGTTTTCTCTTTTTTTGGTCTGTTCTCTGTGGTTTGGAAAAGGAGTATCGCTCAGATGATCTTACGCGTTATGCATTCCCTCATACATATCATCTATATTCTATACCTATGACCTTATTTTGTGATCTTTTGTGCTATTCATTTCTCATTACAAACTGTGTGCCTGTTGTTTTTGTTTTTTGCTGGTAGCAGTAGCTTGCATTGTAAAAAAAAAGTTTGAAATGACGAAGGATTGAAAGAAACGGACATAGGCAAACGCACAAAGGGAAAGGGGTGAGAAAATAGCACCACTGCACTAATAGAATGGAATTCCTTGGTCAAAGTGTACGCAACTTGATGAGAGTGTGTTTCTTTTTTTTCTTCAGCTAAAATTTTGTATTTCACTAGGTAGTTATTTTGTGTTTGAGAACTTCTATTGTTTTGTTGATGACATAACGCGGTTGGCATGAAAATGTGTGTAGGTATAGGTCAGTAACTTACATAGGCATATAGGATTCAACTTATTTGGAATAAGATATGCGTTTGGGTAAGGTGTACCAATGCGAAATAATTTTTTTAACTTTGTTTCAAAGTTGTTGGTTGTACTATTCTTTCGTTATTGGTTTGTACCTATTTGTACCTATATTTTATTTATTTTATTTTTGTTTCATATTGTGCATGTGGGAAGGCAAGCAGAGGGTGGATAAGTGTGGGTAGGAAGTAAGTACTTATGTATATCTATGAAAATACATATCCGGATGTTTATGGGCATTCAATTGCAATTCAGCGTCTTCTTTATCTTAACATAGCATAAAATAAAGTCGCTTTCTCTGTCCCTATGTCCCTATGTAGGCTTAGATTTTTAAAACAACGCAACGGTTTTCGATGCCGTTTTTTGAATAGATTGATTCAAGAGGAAGTTTTATATGTATAATACATGCATATTATAGCAGAAAAAAGCCAAGAAATTTAAAGTTTTGTAATGCGATGTCATAACAAACATATTTATTAAAAATATTTACTTTTACTTTTACTTCAATTTTATAATTTTCAAAATCGGTTTGAAACTCGCACGAAAAGCAAACTATTTTTTAAAGCATCGTAGCTTATGTTGAAAAGAATAGGTATCTTTTGTTTTTGTTTCTGAATGGTAAGTATTCAGATATTTTTTACTGCGGCACATACTAATAATATGGCAATTCGTACATAGGTAATCATTCATATAGAACTAAGAAATTTTTGTTCAAGTCTGGAAGACGTCGGCGTTCGAACATACATAGGTCGTAGTATAGTGAATGCCAAAAGAGTACGTACAGCAAGAGATGAAGAATCGTCAACGGAACGTGAGGCTCGCCTCAGTAAGGCTCTTGCCTGACATTGATAACATAAGTTCAAAGACAATATCTTGGTTTAGAGAAAGAGCGATTCTGTCACCAACTAACGAACAAGTAGATAAGGTAAATAACTTGATTCTTTCAAAGATAGATGCGCCAACGAAAATATACTACTCGGTCGATACTGTTCTCGATTTGGAAGAAGCTGTTAATTTTCCTACAGAATTTCTAAACTCTTTGAACCCATCAGGGCTCCCCCCACACAAAATGGTGTTAAGTAGGTTGTCCAGTTATTTTATTAAAATAAATAAATAAATAGGGTGGCGCAACAGAGCGAGGAGCCCTTGGGCCTAGCGCATTTCTCACAACCATGCCTTGTGAGAAAATGGAGGGGACCTACAATTTTCTGCCGGTTCCGAACGGCTAATCGAGAAAGTGCTTTTCATGGCAATGAATACTAACGGAGGACTTGCCAATTCCTCGCGAAATACGATACCCGTGGAAAAACATTTTTGCCTCTGTTGGGATTCGAACTCGAACCTCTGGATTAACAGGCGGACATGCTATCCATCACACCACGGGTACCACCTGTTATTTTATTAAGAAATCTGAATTCACCAAAACTTTGCAATGGCACGCGTTTGCTGGTAAAATCACTGAAAACTTTCATAATAGAGTGCACAATACTCACAGGATGTGGTACCGGAGAAGATGTATTGATTCCCCGAATCCCTCTGATACCATCGGATTTACCCTTCCAATTTAAACGCTTGCAATTTCCGGTGAAGACATCTTTTGGAATGACCATTAATAAATCGCAGGGTCAAACCTTTAACGTTGCAGGCTTAGATTTGAGTGTTGACTGTTTTTCACATGGCTAACTGTATGTCGCTCTTTCAAGAGTAACTTCCAGAGAAAATATGTTTTTAATTTTATACCCGTACGAAGCCATAGCGGGCCGCTGTGTTTTTATATACAACGTTCACAGTTTTTCTGTAGGGTATTTAGTATCAGCATTGTACCCGTGCGAAGCCGGGGCGGGTCGCTACTCAACTATCCAACCCTGGGGAAAGTTCAATGAACAGACCTAATGAAATAAAAAAGTATAAACCTAGAAATTTTCAGGCATTCTTAAACTTAGGCTTCTTAGTTTTCGTTTCTTGACAGTTTTGTGTTAACAACGCTTTAAATAAGTTAGACCCGAGCAACGCCGGGTGGGTCAGCTAGTTTCTGATAAAGAAGGAACTTTTTTGTATTTGAGAATTCTTTCAATTGAATTTAAAATAAATTATACATTGAGAGTTACAGTGTAATTTTCTGTAAATTGTGTTGTGCTGATTGTTAGATACATGTTGAATTTCAATTGGTGTATTATAATAAAGTATTCGTGTCTAATTTTGTTTATTCGTGCTGTTGACAAAATTTCAGCCCATTCATTCAACATAACAAAACTTGTAAAAATGTCTCAAAAATCGTTTTACAAGAAAAAATTATGGAAGGTAATTATTCATAAGGTAGATTATTCCTAGAGAGATGGAATTCCTTTTTTTTATTTTGAAAAAAAAAAAAAACAAGTAGGTACCTAAGGAGGTGGTGTTGATACGGCCAAGTACATGAAGTTTTAAATTCTGTAGTGATGAGAAAGACTTTTTTTATTATTAACCATGCATATATATATTTTTTAATAGGACCATCCCACGTGATCTGTTTTGGTTTTTCATAAATTGCTTTCTTAAAATGTCTAGAATACGATAGCAATGTGATTTTTGAAAATTCGAAGTCGTTTTAAAAATACAGCAGTTAAAAAAGTTTTATACTTTCACAGTTATAAGCGGACCTAAAACTTTTCTTCTCAGAACTGTGCTTTTCAGACTTTTCTCTATACTATCATACTACACACTACACACTGCTATCAACCAAATATTCCCAAGTGTACGACTTTTTTTTAGCAAAAACCAAAAAAACCAACGGAAATTCGTAACAATTTTTTCCAAATATTTACCAAAAGTCCAATTTTGTATATATTCACTTCATAATAGTTCATGCCATGCATTTAGGATTGCAGATGAAAACGACGATAACTTTTTTTTTTGTTTTCGACAAGCCAGTTGGAACCGTGAAGGAAGTGCGAGTTCATTTTTTGAAGCGGGGTATACAGAGAACTATAACTCATATTCTACCTTATATTTTCAGCTTAAAATTTATATTTATCAGTCGATATATATATTAGTAAATTATAGTAAATTTAAAGTTCTATCTATTTACTGGTCATTGAAAAAAATCCTAAGAACTCCCACAAAAAACAGGCCGTTTCATAAGATGACTTCTTTAAATCTCAATTTGCTTGGTTATGGCCCACAAGATTACTGTTTTTGTTCAAATTTCAAGTGAAAAAAAAAAAATAATAATAATTGTAACGGAAAATTTTTTAAATCAAATTTAACTTGAAAAATTTTGAATTTTCTTAGGGAATTTTTTGTCCTTCGATTGCAGTTTTCAAAAAACATCCATTCCTTTATTTTCTTAAAATATATCTTCTTGCAAATGGAATTATTAAAATGGATACAAGTTATTGGTAAAAAAAAAATAAAAAAAATAAATAAAAATAAATAAATGAAAAAAAATTAGTATTATCTACATAAGTTCCCAAGTTATCCCCTTTTTCATTAATTTTTCTGATCAAACTAGGCCAAGAAACTGACCTACAATTAAATCACACAAATATCATGTTTTCCACATCGGCAAAAACACAAGATAAGAAATATCGACCCTACAACATCTTCATTATTTGTATTTATCTCAGCAAGCAAACTGACAAAAAAAAATGAACCGGTTTCCTGACTTGACACAATACATATTTCTATTCTCAACCCATCCAAAAACAAGAAATCGTAAAAAATGTTCATTCGGACATATTGTGTACATGCATATATCTTCGTCAGTGTGCCTTATGAATGATATCTGTTTTTTTCTTATATGCCTACTTGCACAGCGCATGCTCGTATAATTCTCACCCCTTTGTTCTGCTTATGCAAGTGCGTAATTCTTTTCTAGTTTCTGGATTCTGGCTGTTGCCGAGACCAAAAAGAGAGAGAAAAGAGGGAGAATTTGAAATCAGACGCGACGATGGCAAGAGTGATCACTTTTAAGAGAATAAAATGATTTACTAATACAAGCAAACACTTTTACATGAGTTCTGAGTTCGCTAAAAAAGTCCACCTAGCCTTAAATAACAAATGTCTGTATAATGACTTTTATAATTTCATCAATAACTTTGACATGATTTTTTTATATGAAACGTTCATTACTGATAGTAATTTTGCAAGAATTGAGAACAAGATTTTAGATTTTACATTTAAATGGATACTAGCTAAGAGAAATCATTCACGAGGAAGAGGTAGTGGAGGAAGTTTCCTGGGATTTAAGAAAAAACTCAATACAAGCTGTGCCTTTAAAACGTATAATGATATTTGGATTGTAGAATTCAAAACATGTAACAACCGCCTTTCAATACTACCTATGTATTTGAATTGTAACAATTGGGAAGAAGACTTCGAAAAATTAACAGAGTTATTCAATGTGATAGATGCATCGAACGTGATGTTAATTGGAGATTTAAATGCAAGAGTGGGAACAAATCAAGGAGCGATGAATGATTTAAGAGGCTTCCTCAGACAGTCGAAAGATGTCTGTTCTAACACAAGAGGAAATAAATTGTTAGACTTTTGCGATACGTTTGGTCTGCGCATAGTAAATGGTACCAGTGCTGGTGATTCTGCAGGAGAATTTACGTTTGTTGGAGGACAAGGGACATCAGTAATCGACGCAATTTGCTACAAAGAACAAAGAATAAACATCATTACCAATACACCTGATGCTGAAGCTGATGCCGATGCCGCCGTTGCTGATGATGCAGTTACCAGCTGATTTAAGTATTCTTTTGTTATTGCCTAGTTGTTGTTAAACTCTTTCTCTAACATTTTCTATTTTCTATTTTCTCTCTCACTTTTCTCTTTTAATTCTTTTAAGTGCTGCCACTTTTCTGTAAAAGTAGTGCAAGTTCATTTCTTACAAGTGCTGCCACTTTATTTTTATATTATTCCTTTTGAAATTTTAAATTTTGCTGTGCTCAGTTATATCTGAAGAGAGCCCAAGTATTGTTTAAACTAACTCTTAAAAGTATTTACTATACCGATATTTATAACTTTTCCGTGTAATTTTCGATTGATATGGTTTTTGGTCTAAGCCCTGATACAGTAAGATGTGTTCTTAACGTGATGTGTGGTTTAAGTAACGGTGTCAACGTCTGTCATTTAAATGCTGGAAGCCTTAGCTCAAAGTACACAATTCTTTATGAAATGCTTAGTACGTCCAAAATGGATGTTGTTATGATATCTGAGTCTTGGTTAAATTGCAATATTTCGTCTAGGCTTGTTACTATTCCGGGATACAAGTTGCATCGTAACGATCGTAAAAACAGAGTTGGAGGGGGTGTTTGTATGTTTGTACGAGAGAGTTTAACTTCAAAACTTGTTTATACTTCCACCATGTCTGAAATTGAGTTTCTGTGCGTTGAAATAAGCAGTGAGGTCGAAAAGTGTTTGCTTATTACTATTTATTGTCCACCATGCAAATTCAAAGAAGAAAACTTAAAGGAACTTGAGGAAACATTAGATTTAATTGGTTCAAAATATAATGCTATCCTGATTGGTGGGGACTTTAATGTTAATTATTTGGAAAACTCTGCTTCGTCACAAATGTTCAGGTTTTTCTGTGAAAAAACTGGTTTTAATGTTGTTAACAAACAATGGCCTACATGTTTTCAGTCTGTTAGAAATCCGTCGCTCATTGATATGTTTTTAACAAACTCAATTAACAGAGTGGTAAGAAACGATCAAGTAAGACTTACATCAGATTTCATTCATGATCTCCTCTTTTGCTCCTTTGATTTTAATTTGTTTGGTGCTCCACGTGCAGGAACGGTAAGGTACAGATCATATCATAACATAGATCTTGAACAAATACAGCAAAATATTGGTAACTTTGGTCTTGATGAAATTTATAATACCGCCGATATTGATTCAAAATTATCTGTGCTGAATAGGGCTACCATTGAAATGTATGAATGCTATGTGCCTGAAGTGACAAAAGTTTTAAAGCCAAAAAGTTGTCCATGGTTCTCAAATCAGATTAAATTGCTAATCCAGGAAAAGGAACGTTTCTTCAGGAGGTTTAAAAGAACACCTACAGATTTCAACAAATATCAATTCGTACATGCTCGTAATAATGTAACTGCACTGATTCGTTCCGCTAAACGTTCTTATTTCTTAAGACTTCTTGATCCGAAACTGAACACAAAAGTTTTATGGAAAAATTTAAAGAATGTAGGAGTGGTTTCAAATGTTCTTTTGAACCCTCGGAGATGGCTGCAGTTTTGGTTCCAGTCTCATCTTACTCGTCCCCATTGGACTTACGGGGCCCTAATTTTACTGGTTTTGGATTTTCATTCAGATGCGTAACAAACATTGATGTTGAATGGGCGATTCGTTCAGTTAAATCAAACGCAACTGGTATGGACAATATGTCACCAAAATTTATTAAGCTAATCCTTCCGTTTCTGATTTCATATTTTGTTCACCTTTTCAATTACTGCATCTATAGTTGTCATTTTCCGGAAGCCTGGAAGTATGCAAAAATTGTTTCCATCCCAAAAAAGCCTAATCCAGCCAACAGTGCAGACTTTCGACCCATAAGTATATTGCCCTATGTATCAAAAGTCTTTGAAAAAATATTGGCTCATCAGATTCAAGAGCACTTAGATACTTGCAATTTGCTCTCTAAATGGCAATCTGGGTTTCGTAGAAAGCATAGTTGTGAATCAGCAGTATTGAAAGTAACAACCGATATAAGAAGAGCATTAGACCAGGATGAAATTTGTATAATGGCGCTGTTGGACTTCTCTAAAGCCTTCGATTCCATTAATCACCCCATTCTTTTTTATAAATTAAAACAACAATTTCAGTTTTCTGACTCTTCTGTTAAGCTGATTCACCAGTACCTAAGCAACCGTTATCAGACAGTGCACACAAAACTTGGCAGTTCTATGCCATATTTGGTCAATAAAGGTGTACCTCAAGGATCTGTGTTAGGACCACTTCTATTTTCAATATTTATTAATGATCTTCCAGATATTCTTGAAAATTGTTGTGTTCATCTTTATGCGGATGATGTTATTATTTATTTAAATAAAAGGATTGGATTGATTGAAGATTGTGTTACGAGAATAAATGAAGATTTGTCAAATGTTAAAAGATGGTCTGATGAAAACCAACTATATTTAAACCCTGTGAAGTCGCTCGGAATCGTGTGCTCCCGAAGAGAAGTATGTTCATTAAATGTTCCTCCCCTTGTTGTAAACGATGTAACAATACCTTACGTGGACTGTGTTAAACACTTAGGGTTCAAAATAAACCAGAAGATGAGTTGTTGTGATGCTATTTCTGACACCATCAAAAAAGTTTACGCTGGACTTCGAAAGCTAAGAGCCTCTTCACACATGCTCTTCCCAAACACGAAAATGCATCTAGTCAAAAGCCTACTTCTTCCATTTTTCTTATACAATTGCAATGTGTATCCATGCTTAGATGCTGGATGTAAGTATAAGATAAATGTTGCTTTTAATGATTGCTTACGATACATTTATAATAAACCAAGATATGTCAGCGTATCTCAGTATAAAAGATCTCTGTTAGAAATGAGTCTCGATGAATATTATGGCTTCAGAATCATGATCAAACTCCACAACATTATACATAACAATTGCCCACAGTATTTATTTGACTATCTTATGTTTGCTCGATCACCAAGAGGACTTACACTTAATATTCCTCGGTTCACATATACGGTGGGACAGCGGTCTTACTTTGTCAAGGCTATTCAGTTGTGGAATAATCTTCCACATCAACTGCAAAGGCTAAACTCATCAACCGTTTTTGTTAATAAACTTTTTTTTACATATTTCACAACATATATGAAGAAATCAATCTAATTTGCTTTTTAAATTGCCAATCTTTGTAACTATTATTTTTCTATACTTTTATTTTTCTATACTTTTTGATGTTATTAAATCTAATTATATTATTTATATACTAAATTTATTTATATTTCAAAAAAAACTGTAATTTATTTTAGATGCTTATTTAAAAGATATCAATCTTGAAGTGTCATGTAAATCTAAATGCTCAATAAATGAAATGAAATGAAATGACTACGCGATTATAGGGGAAGACTGGGAACCCTTTGTCAAGGATTTGGAGATCAGTGGAGTGCCTTATTCGGACCATCTACCTCTTGAGGTGACAATACAACCTCTGATTCAAGCAAATGAGGAAATTACTATTATGCGGCTTCTGCCCAAACTCAAATGGAAGGAGAATAAGGCTCAACAGTATCGACGATCCCTAGATATGCAAATCCAACAACAACAAATCGAAGACTTCGCTAAGATGGAACAGATTGTAAAGGCCTCTTTCCCACAAGAAGAATTCAGCCAAAACAAAAGCAAAATAAGAAAAGAACCTTGGTACGATGAAGAATGTGAAAAGGCACGAAAAACATCTTTTGCGTGGTTGAGAATTTTCCGCAACTCCACCAGAGGATTATTTAGGGGTTTATATTTAGAAGCCAATAAGAAATTTAAAGAGCTATGTAAAACCAAAAAAAAAAGTGATGAATAAAACAACCGATCAGTTTGACTTCCAGAAGAAAAGGGGAAGATAAAGAGTTTACTTTAGAAAGAATTCAGTGTTTTACATTGAGGAGATAGTTACAATTCAGTTCAGTGTAATAAGTTAGTACTAATGAATATGTTCAAAGTGTTTAAGTTAGTTCAGGTGAATAATGTATGTTCAACACTCCCCTTCATTATTTACAATTTCTAATTCAAAAGAAAACAATCATTAAACAACGTTAATTTTATCTTTAAAATATTCAAGTTTTTGTTTGCATAATGGTTTCGTGAATATGTCAGCTAATTGGTCATTAGTTGGTATATAAGAGATATCAAATAGTTTCTCATTATATTTTTCTCCTATTAAATGGACTCGAACGTCAATATGCTTAGTCCTCGCGTGGTATTCTGGATTTTTGATCAGCTTCAAAGCTCCTTGGTTGTCTAGGCAAAGCATCGCTTGTATATCGCACTTCTGTAGAAGATCTCTTAGTAAAACTTTTATCCAGATGAGTTCTTTTACGGCTTCTGATGCTGCTACATATTCAGCTTCCGTTGAGGATAGAGCTGTGCAACGTTGTCTTCGTGAACCCCAAGCAATTGGTGACTCTCCCAGTAGAAATATATACCCACTAGTTGATCGACGAGTTTCGACATCGCCAGCGTAATCAGAGTCACTGTAACACATAAGATTGAAATTGCATTTATTTTTGAAAAATATACCTTTGTTTTCAGTAGCCTTCAGATAACGAAAGACTCGTTTTACTATTTTGATATGCTGTGGAGCCGGGCTATCTAAGTATCTACTGAGAACTCCCACAACATACGAAATATCTGGCCTTGTAGCAATGGCTAGATACATAAGGCATCCAATCGCTTCTCGGAAAGGAAAACCAGATATGTCTATAGAATCTGAACAGAGAAGTGATGTTTTTGCTAGTGCTTCACACGGCGTTGACACTCCTTTTGAATCTGCCATATTAAAACGACTCAAAAGACGTTGAATGTATGCTGACTGGATAACATGAACATCTCCCGCAGTATTTCGCTTTAGTTCCAATCCAAGGTAGTAATTCGCCTCATTCATCGTAAATTGAAGATGTTGTTTCAGATATGTAACCAGGTCAATGATGTCTTTCATATCTGTTGCTTGCATCAGTCCATCATCTATATACAGCGCGACTATTACGATTCTGCCATTTTTATTAAGCACGAACAAGCATGGATCAGCCACGCACGTTATGAAATTGTAATTATTGAGTAGCCTTGAAATTGTTAGGTTCCAGTTTCTCGAAGCTTGTTTGAGGCCATATAGGGTTTTGTTAAGTTTGCAAACTTTTCCCGACTTGTCATCATATCCAATAGGTTGCGCCATATAAATTTCCTCTTCTAGCATCCCGTTCAAAAAGGCGGTTTTGACATCAAATTGGTATAATAAAAGTCGCCTACATGCAGCTATAGTAGGGTGTCCATCTGAGGTCTGTCTAAAAAGAGAACATTTTGCTCTAGAATCCAAAAAAAAGAGACATTCGAAAAATACTAAAGAGAACAAAAAGAGAACACCAAATAAAAAAATATTTTTTGATATATTTTTTATTAAAGTGAACAACATTAAAAACAATGCAGTTTAAAAATAAAAGCAGATTAACATGTCAATAAATATATTACTGAAAGATAACTTAACAATTATTTTATAAGTCTTTTAGTTATAAATACGGATCACATTATTCATTAAGCTGCTTACTACGAAGCTTCCTATTCAACATAACAACTCTCAATTAGAGAAAATATTTTCTTAACATTAAGATTCTGTCCTGGGATTACAAAAATACGCACACATTTTAGAAAGTTCTGAAAAGTGCTCTGGATAATTCACACTATGAAAAAACTTTCGTCCATTTTGCACTTGACATTGACTGTGATTTATTAAAATTTAAACTCTTTGAATTTGTCCTAAGAAACTTATTCAAATTCGCAAAATTCATCAAAACAGTTACTGTCGTTTATAGTTATGTACATTTTTGGAAAATGAATATAACAGTTTTTTCGACTTCTTCCCATTGTAAGTTTAAGAAATTCAACAAAAACATGAAATCTCTTCCAATTGAAGGCTCCGTTTTTTTAGGTAGACAATCAAATGATTTTTGATAACATGTAATGCAATCACTTTTAAAAGCATTTTCTTCTTCTTCACGGCCTGTTATCTCACCCAAAGTTTTTGATTTTGCAGCAAAAAATTGTTGAATGTTCGTTGAGCCACCCGCAGATTGAAGAATAAGTTTTGTTTTTTTGTTTGGAGATGTTGCTCTAAGAAGTTGTATTCTTCTTTATTTCAGACATTCACATTTACTTTGCAGACAATACACTGCGCATCCCATTTAGAATTTGAATCTTTCAGGAAACTTGAATAATGTTTTTGCATTTCGTCGGAAAAATGCTTTTCCTTTTTGTGATTATCCCATTAGTTTTCTATGAAATCGAAAATTTTTAGGTACATGAATTTGAATACATTAATTCATTTTCAAAAGAATATTTAAAGCTGGTTTATTATTAAATTATAACTTATTTTGAAAATATCGACGCAGTTCGCACAACGCACAATTTATGAGGAATAGAGACAGTGATCTTTTATATTTAACCGTGAGTATTTGTAGTATGTGGTAGCAATGGCCACTTTCTGCATATGTCTTTGTTGCTTCTCTTCCTTGCTTACAGGAAAGATGAATGCACGAGAGAGTGAGATGAATTGATTTAGAAGAAGTAGTAAAAATGACGTCTTTACGAAAAGCTGAATCTAAGGTTATTTTAGTATGAAAAATTGTATCTCATCACGCCAATGTATTAGAAATAATAATTCTTTACACCACGTTTACATTTAATTGAGGTATTAAAAAATTTATTAAAATAATTCGAATAAAAAAAGTGATATACAAAGAAAAAAGAGAATAAAAAAAGATCCCAACCATAAAAGATAGTGTAAAAAAGATCGGACCAAAAAAAGAGAACATGTCCTCTTTTAAAGAGATAAGATGGACACCCTAAGCTATAGCAATAATTGTTCGTATTGAATTGAATTTAGCAACTGGGCTAAAAGTTTCATTGAAGTCAATCCCTTCTTGTTGGCTACAGCCTTTAATAACCAACCTAGCCTTGTATCGCTCAATACTGTTTTGCGCAGAAAGTTTAATTTTATATACCCACTTACAAGCGATTACCTTTCTATATTTTGGACAATCCACAAGATTCCAAGTCCTGTTTAAACGATGAGCGTCCATTTCTTCATTCATAGCTGCTTTCCACATTTCAGAATCCTCTGATTTCATAGCTTCATTAAAAGTTAATGGCTCCATCGCTCCAGCCATAAAAGCATGCCCTTCTAAAATTGCTGACATCAAACTTGGACGAGGGCCCTCATCGTTCCAGTTCGCATTGCTGCGAAGTTTGGATTTGAAATCACGTACTGAAGCTTCATCGAGTTGGTTTGCAGCTCGACGCTTTGATTGAACTCCTTGCTCTTTACTTTCTGTTGTTGAAGAGGCTGCGCCCTCGTTGGTATCCACAAAATCAATTTCTACTGCCTCCTTTGTATGAGAAGAAACAGGTTCACATTCTTCTGCCGAATTTAGTTGATCATATTCGCTTCCTGTCATGTTCTCCAAATTGCCTGTCTTAATCTCAACATCATATGGCAGTCTTATCTTCTCTTCTGTGTTTTCATTTGGTACTCCTAGTTTGACAATTGCCTTTTCTTTAAACAAAATATCGCGAGAAAGCTGTATCTTGTTTGATTCTGGTATCCAAACCCGATATCCTTTGCTATTATCTGGATATCCTACAAAGAATCCCGACACTGCTTTTTTGTCCCACTTTTGTCTCTTTTCTTGAGGAATGTATATGAAAACTTCGCTGCCAAATTGTTAATTGTTAATTGTTAATTGTTTATTTTCATCAATCAGAGATTACAGTAATCATCTTACAGCCTAAGAAATATCTATCTATAAACAAATACAATAGCATTATTACAAATTAAATAAAGTTAAATTATGAGTGTTTGTGTAAGTTACAATTATTTAATTAAAAAGTGAAACAGGAGTTTGTTTTTTAAAATGGCCCTGTTATAATGAAAATTAAAATCAATTTCTATTGATATCAAGTTAGTTTCTCTAACACAGCGAGTTATTGGCTCATTAAATGCGTAATTAACCCTATGAATATTTTCACGGAGAAGATTGCGTTCTCTTAACTGGCGATATGGTGCATAAATATCAATTAGAGATAGAAGATGCAGACAATTAATATGATGTGTTAAAATATCGTTGATAAAAATAATGGAGAAGATTTTACGTCGATTCTCAAGTGACTGCATGCCTATAAGTTGACATCTGGTATTATACGAAGGCTTTTC
This sequence comes from Melanostoma scalare, assembly GCA_949752695.1. NCBI lineage: Eukaryota > Metazoa > Arthropoda > Insecta > Diptera > Syrphidae > Melanostoma > Melanostoma scalare. The sequence continues at coordinate 97,972,265 of OX456985.1, read as the reverse complement.
AATATTCCAATTAAGTTTCCATACCACAAACCTAGTAAATTTTCTTTGAATACCCCAGTAGGAAATTTGCTCATCAGTGAAAAAAAGGGATGAATTCCTCGAGGAACTCATGTGGTGCTTTCATAAGGGAAAAGGTCATCAATGAATTCACTAATGAAAAGTCATGCAATTGGTAGGTAGTCTGTAGCAGAGATCAAAATGAGTATGTTCAAATCTGTTCAAACACATCAAAAATTTCTCAACGATCGCTCAGACTTGATCATATTCCACCCCTATTCACAAGCAAATAGCTCGCAAGTATATTTACTCACAAGCAAAAATTCTACTGAACAAACTAAATCAGTAAGGATGCTCACAAGTCATTTTTTCTGTATTGAACTCATAAGCAAATGACTTGCAAGCAGATTGACTTGTTTGAACTTACTTGAATATATTCAAATACTCATGAGCACGCAAAATGTTCACAAGCAGGTAGTGTGTTCACAAGCAGGCAGTGTGTTCACAAGCAGGTAGCGTGCTTACAAGCAAGCAGTGTGTTTATAAGCAGGCAGTGTGTCCATCGGAAAGCAATGCGCTGAACATTTATACCTAACTATAATTCTATTGAAAAACAAAGAAAGGCATACAAATGGTTGGCTTTGGATATGAGAAAGAACGGATTGGTTGCATTGCTGGATGATAAAATATTTTAATTTCTGATTCCAAAATTTCCCTTTTTAATATAATAATAATTTTTACAGTATAATAAATTTATATGCCTTTATTGCGGAAATGGATTTTGCTTATCATTTTTTTATGACAAGTGATTGCTTATCCTTTCGTTTTATGGCATGCAAATGTAGGTAGGTACAAAAATTAAAGGTCATCAATGAATTAGGAAGAGTTATAAACATGTATAGGTATAAATACCTATTTTTATAGTTGCATATTTTTTTTAATGTTTTGCTTTTTTTAACTTCTAGTTGAGTTTTCTGTTTACTTGAAATTTTTTGTTTCTATATACTTACAAACCTGTACTATCTACTTCAATGAATACAATAAATTGTTTCCATATCTACTGTATAATAACCATTTTCTTCATATAAAAGAAAAGAAGAAAAACCAAGCTATTAAATAAACGTACTTCTCACCTATACCTAGATTTTTATTTTACTTAAAACGATCACGCCATCAAACTACCCTTTTTGGTATGATCACACTGCTTATTCACAAACACACTGCTTATTCACAAGCACACTGCTTGCTCATGAACTTATTGCTTGCTTACGATCAAATTGCTTGTGATCACTTTTATTCACAAGCACTTTGCTCACAAGCAGTTTAACTCAATGTTATTCAAACTCATTTTGACTTGCAAGCAAGCCTACTTGTTTGGTTCGTTTGAAAATAGGGGTTGTTCATTGTATATATAATCTATAGTACTATCATCAGATAGCTTTTTCTGAGACCTTTATTCACCGAGTGGTGCGCTGAAATCGCTTAAGCAAAGAGACACAGACAAGAGAGAATTAAGCGCTTAAATTTCAGAAAGTGCCGAGAGAACCAAAATCAGAGCAAATTGTTTAAGGTGGGGAGGAGAATCGAAAACACAAGACAAAGTATAGAGAATCAGTAATCTTATGGTTAAGCAAAGCAGAATAGGTATGAAAAAATAATTACATGAATTGTTTTGTCTTTCTTTTAGGGTGGGGTATAGTGGTGGTAGTAGGTCAAGAAAGATTTTACGTACAATTGAACATCTGATCATACTGTTCTGTTTGAGGTACTGAAATTTCAATTTGAAGGGATAAAATGAAATTGCTATATTGCAATGCAAGCAAATTTCATTTCAAATTCATGAAAAATTGAAATTTGTATTAATGAGCAGAAATTTTTTTTTTGTTTTGAATTTATTATTTGATATGTGAAAAATGATATTGAAGAAAATTTTTTCAGAAATGTTGGAATTATAGTTGGTAAAAGTAAGTATAGAAATGCAAGGTTATGATAGATAAAAACAAATCTGAAAATGGGTGGAAAACGTTAGTATTTTTTAAAAGGAAAACTATAGGCAACTACAAAAAAAGTGTATTTTTTTCCGGATCACCCAGGAGGTAAAATACAAGATTCGTTTTTTTTAATGAGGTTCCCCAGTAGGCCTGCCTCACTAACTACTTTGCATGCTTGATTTGCTTGATTTGTCATTGATATCATCAATAAACAAAACTATATCACAAAATAACATAAAACGAATTCAAATAACTTATAAACAAAAAAGCATAACATAACAAAATGACTAGCTAAGGGAATTGAATATTGCACATTCAAAAAAATTTAATAAAAAATAAAAAAGCGAAAGAAAAGGAGAAAAATAATTGCACTTCATATTGCATATAAAAAATAGGAAAAAAAAGTGAAAGAAAAGCAGAAAGAATACTTATTTAACTAAGAAAATTTAAGGGTAAAGAAGAAGAAAAGGTAAAATAAATTAGAATTTACAAAAATATATATATACATAACAACAAAAATCAATATAAAAAACAACAAAGAAGTAAAACAAAGCAATAAAATGACTAGGCATGTCAGGTCCAGGTTCAGTTTTAAGGTACCTATAAAGAAAAAAGGTTAAATTATTGATTTTAACAAAAATTAATAGGTTTTCCATATACATTTTTAATTTCAGAAACATTATTTACATTGCACTTAAAAAATAATCTTAGAATACTTAAACATTTTTTTTTTTTTTTAAATAGGTAACCTTAGAATACTTAAACATACATTTTCTTATATTTTTTAGCCCCGCGAAGCTCCTTGTTTGTCTTTTTTATAGAGAACAACATCATTCCTTGCAAAAGGAATCTGACAATTGTCTCTTTATGTTCGGTGTTAGGGCAGGGTATTTCCAGGTTCGCATCTCTAGAATCACGTACAGTCTCCATCCATTTTTCCATGAGGTCTTCTATATGCTGTTTTCTTCTGAAGTTTTCCTCAAAAACCCTCTGCACTTTCTCAGCCAATTTTTCCAGCTGGATTGAGGGAACAGCTAGCGATCCGAATTCAGATGTAGCAACGGTGCTGACATAGGCCCTTAGTTCTATAAGTTGCAGTTGATCTCTCCTTTCAACCGAGCTGCTGATCATGAAGTTGGAACAGGCTTCACACTTCAGTTTGGACTTGAGCTTGCCAGCTGCAAAGCCTGCGTAGTAAATTGCTGCCATCTTTTGCATCTGCTCACTGGGTTCACTGGGTTGTAGTTCAGCCTGTGGTGGGTCTTCTTCCTCATCCACTTCCATATTCCAATTAATGCAGTCCTCGCATTGGCAGTCGTTGTCATCATCATCATCGATATCTTCAACATCGACGGGATCTCCTGGCGCTAGTAGATAGTCCTCTATCGTTTCTACGACTTTTGACTTCTCTTTGTCTTTTGTCGTTTTATCGATCTTTCGCTCCTCTGCCAAGTCAGCTGTGCTTATTAGAGGCTCTGCTCCAGCATCTTCATATCCTGAGTGTTCTGGTGCGCTATAGTGCTGAAACATGACCAGCTTCAAATTTCTTATAAATCTCCACACCGATGGTTCCTTATCATAGGATCCTCTATTCGTTCGCACCATTGAAAACAGGTTTTCCGCGACATCGGTGTTGAGGTGCGCCAATAGGAAATAATTCTGTTCTTTGCTTTTCAGATAGTGCCACATCTGAATTATTCCTATTAGCGTTTGCTTTAATCCCTTAAAGCAAGGTGGAATTATATGACTGCTGCTGCTTCTCCAGCTTGAAACCCACTCAATACAGCTTTCTAGGTATTCCAAAGTGTCGGTGTCATCCGATAGCACTTTCTTGTTTGGATTTTTCGAGTATTTTTGGCCGGTATTCAGTACGTCAAACAGCACATTCATTCGCTGAATAAATGTAGCTGTTGACTCGGCCTGTTTCTTTAGCTGCTCTGTTTTGTATACATTGCATTTGATGGCGCATAGAATCCCTGTATACACGTTGAAGCTGAAGATTTGAGTGGCCAGCTTCACGGAGAACTTCTCAAATGGTTTCTGACTGATGTGGGAAGCTTTAAGTTTATAACAGACTTGAAAGTCCCCTTTCGAGTCTTCGTTATAAAGTTCTTCGATGGTTTTCCACGACACAACATCGTCATTGATTTTTATGTTGTGTTTTACTAATATATTACGGATGCTCTTGAATAGATGGCACTAAGTAGAATATACACACTTAACTTCACCAAAATATCACTAGCTTATGATTCACTTATTACTTTTCACTATCACTTCACTCAAGTCGTGATAAGACACCTAACAAAATCGACTATTATTTCACGAAAATCCCTGCTCTAACAATATCGAATTCGAATTCGTAGCGCGATATATAAATTTTAAATAAATTATTGAAATTGAAATGCTGAAAAGAAAAAGGAATATTATGGATTAAATACTCTTACTCTCCAGTTTTTATCGTCTGCAAATTTTTGTCTCGTTGAAACTTATGAATTGTTTCAACAGTAAAACAACAAAACACAAAAACAGATCACTATTTTAATATTTTTTTTTTTTTAATATGTTTTTACTTAAATAAACTTCTTTTATTCTGCAAAGTTGATTTTATGATTGTTCAAGGTATGGCTGATGCAGATGAAAGTTATTGTTTTTGACGCACTATCACTACACAACACTGTTTTTTTCGAACGCTTGTTGGTTTTTTTTTTTTATTAAACAATTTTTAATTGCTTTGGCAAAATTTGTTATGATTTTATCAGCTTAGAACTTATCCAATTGAAATCACAACGAATAATGTTCTTAACCCTCATTTACGAACAGCCAAAAGTCGTGTCCACCCGAACTGGGGGCCAAATGGGAGATTTTTTCTTCGAAATTTTTTCGATTTCTGACTTATATTGTTCAGTTATAGTTCTTCTGGCTATTGTATGAATTGTTTCTAAGTATTATTATATAGCAGGGATAAAGACATTTAAGCAGAGATGTCATTATGTAGGAGGTCAGCAATAAAATTTTTCAATTTCAAAAACGATGAAAATTGCCTAAGCTCGCAAATCTGGGATTCCCGCTTATCCTTTTCGATATGTCTTTTTTACGTAATTACTGATTGTAAAATTCATCCACATCAATTGTTCCTGGCAGGTATGCCTATCTCAAAAAAAATAGTCATTAGTTCAGTTTGGTCAGGTCATCAAATAATTTTATGACCTCAAAAAGGACTGAATTCGCTATAATTCTCTGTAAGCCTTCACCAAATTCAGTTGTAACTGCCAAAAATAATATACCTACATTCAATGATACATTGCAAACTCATTTATTCAACCGCACAAAAAAAGCCTACAAACGAATTTCTTCTACTCCTTCACTACCTCATTGCAACCATACAGGTAATCCACACAAGTCATGTCATATCATCATATCAGTTCATGACCTATATCAATAGCACACACACATCTTAACATGCTCTGTTGTCTTACCCCATGTCCGATGTCCCATACGATAGCCAAAATAAATGCTTACCTATGCTATGGAGAATGAAGGAATGAAAACCCATAAGACAACAATAAGTTGTCTTCTTTTGCTTCGCTATCTGCCATACTCCATTGAATACACATTTCGCATTTCGGCATTATTATACACAAGAAGAAGAAGAAGAATTGTATTCTTAAGCATTTTAACCTACTACTCCTCCGAATTTATAATAGCAAGAGAAATGGCAAGGGAAATCATTTCTCTTGTGATTTCCTGCTCTTAAGCCATTTTAGTAGCGTGATTCACCGTCTTTAAATGGCGCTAGTAAGGCCGAAGTGATAGTACTATAGATTCTATATACAATGGGTTGTTCAGAGTTGCTTGGTTCACAAATAAGATTGTTCATTGTATATATAATCTATAGTACTATCATCAGATAGCTTTTTCTGAGACCTTTATTCACCGAGTGGTGCGCTGAAATCGCTTAAGCAAAGAGACACAGACAAGAGAGAATTAAGCGCTTAAATTTCAGAAAGTGCCGAGAGAACCAAAATCAGAGCAAATTGTTTAAGGTGGGGAGGAGAATCGAAAACACAAGACAAAGTATAGAGAATCAGTAATCTTATGGTTAAGCAAAGCAGAATAGGTATGAAAAAATAATTACATGAATTGTTTTGTCTTTCTTTTAGGGTGGGGTATAGTGGTGGTAGTAGGTCAAGAAAGATTTTACGTACAATTGAACATCTGATCATACTGTTCTGTTTGAGGTACTGAAATTTCAATTTGAAGGGATAAAATGAAATTGCTATATTGCAATGCAAGCAAATTTCATTTCAAATTCATGAAAAATTGAAATTTGTATTAATGAGCAGAAATTTTTTTTTTGTTTTGAATTTATTATTTGATATGTGAAAAATGATATTGAAGAAAATTTTTTCAGAAATGTTGGAATTATAGTTGGTAAAAGTAAGTATAGAAATGCAAGGTTATGATAGATAAAAACAAATCTGAAAATGGGTGGAAAACGTTAGTATTTTTTAAAAGGAAAACTATAGGCAACTACAAAAAAAGTGTATTTTTTTCCGGATCACCCAGGAGGTAAAATACAAGATTCGTTTTTTTTAATGAGGTTCCCCAGTAGGCCTGCCTCACTAACTACTTTGCATGCTTGATTTGCTTGATTTGTCATTGATATCATCAATAAACAAAACTATATCACAAAATAACATAAAACGAATTCAAATAACTTATAAACAAAAAAGCATAACATAACAAAATGACTAGCTAAGGGAATTGAATATTGCACATTCAAAAAAATTTAATAAAAAATAAAAAAGCGAAAGAAAAGGAGAAAAATAATTGCACTTCATATTGCATATAAAAAATAGGAAAAAAAAGTGAAAGAAAAGCAGAAAGAATACTTATTTAACTAAGAAAATTTAAGGGTAAAGAAGAAGAAAAGGTAAAATAAATTAGAATTTACAAAAATATATATATACATAACAACAAAAATCAATATAAAAAACAACAAAGAAGTAAAACAAAGCAATAAAATGACTAGGCATGTCAGGTCCAGGTTCAGTTTTAAGGTACCTATAAAGAAAAAAGGTTAAATTATTGATTTTAACAAAAATTAATAGGTTTTCCATATACATTTTTAATTTCAGAAACATTATTTACATTGCACTTAAAAAATAATCTTAGAATACTTAAACATTTTTTTTTTTTTTTAAATAGGTAACCTTAGAATACTTAAACATACATTTTCTTATATTTTTTAGCCCCGCGAAGCTCCTTGTTTGTCTTTTTTATAGAGAACAACATCATTCCTTGCAAAAGGAATCTGACAATTGTCTCTTTATGTTCGGTGTTAGGGCAGGGTATTTCCAGGTTCGCATCTCTAGAATCACGTACAGTCTCCATCCATTTTTCCATGAGGTCTTCTATATGCTGTTTTCTTCTGAAGTTTTCCTCAAAAACCCTCTGCACTTTCTCAGCCAATTTTTCCAGCTGGATTGAGGGAACAGCTAGCGATCCGAATTCAGATGTAGCAACGGTGCTGACATAGGCCCTTAGTTCTATAAGTTGCAGTTGATCTCTCCTTTCAACCGAGCTGCTGATCATGAAGTTGGAACAGGCTTCACACTTCAGTTTGGACTTGAGCTTGCCAGCTGCAAAGCCTGCGTAGTAAATTGCTGCCATCTTTTGCATCTGCTCACTGGGTTCACTGGGTTGTAGTTCAGCCTGTGGTGGGTCTTCTTCCTCATCCACTTCCATATTCCAATTAATGCAGTCCTCGCATTGGCAGTCGTTGTCATCATCATCATCGATATCTTCAACATCGACGGGATCTCCTGGCGCTAGTAGATAGTCCTCTATCGTTTCTACGACTTTTGACTTCTCTTTGTCTTTTGTCGTTTTATCGATCTTTCGCTCCTCTGCCAAGTCAGCTGTGCTTATTAGAGGCTCTGCTCCAGCATCTTCATATCCTGAGTGTTCTGGTGCGCTATAGTGCTGAAACATGACCAGCTTCAAATTTCTTATAAATCTCCACACCGATGGTTCCTTATCATAGGATCCTCTATTCGTTCGCACCATTGAAAACAGGTTTTCCGCGACATCGGTGTTGAGGTGCGCCAATAGGAAATAATTCTGTTCTTTGCTTTTCAGATAGTGCCACATCTGAATTATTCCTATTAGCGTTTGCTTTAATCCCTTAAAGCAAGGTGGAATTATATGACTGCTGCTGCTTCTCCAGCTTGAAACCCACTCAATACAGCTTTCTAGGTATTCCAAAGTGTCGGTGTCATCCGATAGCACTTTCTTGTTTGGATTTTTCGAGTATTTTTGGCCGGTATTCAGTACGTCAAACAGCACATTCATTCGCTGAATAAATGTAGCTGTTGACTCGGCCTGTTTCTTTAGCTGCTCTGTTTTGTATACATTGCATTTGATGGCGCATAGAATCCCTGTATACACGTTGAAGCTGAAGATTTGAGTGGCCAGCTTCACGGAGAACTTCTCAAATGGTTTCTGACTGATGTGGGAAGCTTTAAGTTTATAACAGACTTGAAAGTCCCCTTTCGAGTCTTCGTTATAAAGTTCTTCGATGGTTTTCCACGACACAACATCGTCATTGATTTTTATGTTGTGTTTTACTAATATATTACGGATGCTCTTGAATAGATGGCACTAAGTAGAATATACACACTTAACTTCACCAAAATATCACTAGCTTATGATTCACTTATTACTTTTCACTATCACTTCACTCAAGTCGTGATAAGACACCTAACAAAATCGACTATTATTTCACGAAAATCCCTGCTCTAACAATATCGAATTCGAATTCGTAGCGCGATATATAAATTTTAAATAAATTATTGAAATTGAAATGCTGAAAAGAAAAAGGAATATTATGGATTAAATACTCTTACTCTCCAGTTTTTATCGTCTGCAAATTTTTGTCTCGTTGAAACTTATGAATTGTTTCAACAGTAAAACAACAAAACACAAAAACAGATCACTATTTTAATATTTTTTTTTTTTTAATATGTTTTTACTTAAATAAACTTCTTTTATTCTGCAAAGTTGATTTTATGATTGTTCAAGGTATGGCTGATGCAGATGAAAGTTATTGTTTTTGACGCACTATCACTACACAACACTGTTTTTTTCGAACGCTTGTTGGTTTTTTTTTTTTATTAAACAATTTTTAATTGCTTTGGCAAAATTTGTTATGATTTTATCAGCTTAGAACTTATCCAATTGAAATCACAACGAATAATGTTCTTAACCCTCATTTACGAACAGCCAAAAGTCGTGTCCACCCGAACTGGGGGCCAAATGGGAGATTTTTTCTTCGAAATTTTTTCGATTTCTGACTTATATTGTTCAGTTATAGTTCTTCTGGCTATTGTATGAATTGTTTCTAAGTATTATTATATAGCAGGGATAAAGACATTTAAGCAGAGATGTCATTATGTAGGAGGTCAGCAATAAAATTTTTCAATTTCAAAAACGATGAAAATTGCCTAAGCTCGCAAATCTGGGATTCCCGCTTATCCTTTTCGATATGTCTTTTTTACGTAATTACTGATTGTAAAATTCATCCACATCAATTGTTCCTGGCAGGTATGCCTATCTCAAAAAAAATAGTCATTAGTTCAGTTTGGTCAGGTCATCAAATAATTTTATGACCTCAAAAAGGACTGAATTCGCCATAATTCTCTGTAAGCCTTCACCAAATTCAGTTGTAACTGCCAAAAATAATATACCTACATTCAATGATACATTGCAAACTCATTTATTCAACCGCACAAAAAAAGCCTACAAACGAATTTCTTCTACTCCTTCACTACCTCATTGCAACCATACAGGTAATCCACACAAGTCATGTCATATCATCATATCAGTTCATGACCTATATCAATAGCACACACACATCTTAACATGCTCTGTTGTCTTACCCCATGTCCGATGTCCCATACGATAGCCAAAATAAATGCTTACCTATGCTATGGAGAATGAAGGAATGAAAACCCATAAGACAACAATAAGTTGTCTTCTTTTGCTTCGCTATCTGCCATACTCCATTGAATACACATTTCGCATTTCGGCATTATACACAAGAAGAAGAAGAAGAATTGTATTCTTAAGCATTTTAACCTACTACTCCTCCGAATTTATAATAGCAAGAGAAATGGCAAGGGAAATCATTTCTCTTGTGATTTCCTGCTCTTAAGCCATTTTAGTAGCGTGATTCACCGTCTTTAAATGGCGCTAGTAAGGCCGAAGTGATAGTACTATAGATTCTATATACAATGGATTGTTCAAATTTACTTGCTTGTGGGTTGACTCAGTTTGTTCAAACTCGTTTTTTTCAAGTAAATACTCATAGTTCATAAGCAGACTTAGTTCATTTTAATCTCTGGTCTGTAGTTCAAGTTGAATCTTGTGCGTTGTTTTCAAAAGAAAAAAAGAAGAAAACACGAAGCATAGCAAAATCCCCTTTGAGAAACCCTATAATCAGGTAGCGACAAAAATAAGTATGAGAAAACAACCCTTTCTTTTCTCTTTCTTCCATTTGTTTAGAATGTCTATTTTTCGCCGACGTTTATTTTGTTTTTCAATTCATTTCTTTTGTTCTGGAATGATTTAGTTTCCATTTTGTGATTAAAGAAGACAGTTGTGCAGTTTGTATAACTCACAGTAGATGTAACAAATAATAAACAATGGATAAAACACGAACGTACATCTCTCAAATGCATTCTTTATTTGCATTATCTATGCATTTACCCAAATGCGTTCTTTTTTTTACAACTGAAAAGCATACTCCTAAGATATGAACACATTTCAGTAAAACTCCCATAGCGGAAAGCATTACTTACCAAGCACTAGTTTTTTCACTCACGAAAGAGAGGTCATGAAAACGAAGATGCCATGGGTGTGGTGATTTCCTTACATCTCATTCATCGAGAAAGTGTGCAGGTGCTTCTTGCCAATGACAAGCCCATGTTAAATTCAGCTAATGATTCAGTAGGAAACTCACTAGTGCAGCTACTTTTCCCTGAGGAAAAGGCAGCATTTTCAGTAGTGAATTTTCGGAAATTTCCTACTGGGTTATGGACAATCAACACAACTAAACAAATTTTGACAAGAACCTCAGTAGGAATAGGGTTACTTGGGCCTGGGCCAAAAGGGTGCCGTCGGTCTGATCAAAGGGAGATACCCAGTAGGAAATTTCCAAAAATTCACTACTGAAAATGCTGCCTTTTCCTCAGGGAAAAGTAGCTGCACTAGTGAATTTCCTACTGAATCATTTGCTGAATTTAACATGGGCTTGTCATTGGCAAGAAGCATCTGCACACTTTCTCGATTAATCAGATGTAAGGAAATCACCATACCCATGGCATCTTCGCTTTCATAGCCTCTTTTTCGTGCGTGAAAAAACTGGTTCTAGGTGTGTAATGCTTTCCTCTACGGGAATTTATTCCAGAAATGTGTTCTGAGGAGTATGATTTTCAGTAGATACTGAGGAAAAGAATGCATTTGGGAAAATACATATGTAGATATTGGAAATAATGAAAGCATTTGAGAAATAAGCGTTCGTACTTTATTAAATTTTTAAATCAGTTTCAGTAAATATAGCATTTAGAAATTGTAATACAGTATTCATTATTATTTAATAAAAACAAAAAGAATAGATAATGATGAGAGCAGCTTATGATTTCATTCTTAGGTTTCTTCTCCTGATCATTTGAGATGTAAATTAAAGAATATATGAATTATTTCAAAACCATAAAATAGAATCTACTGAATTTACCTACCATTACTGAATTATTCTCCTTGTCCTTTGCTGTTTATTTGATACACCTATTGTAGTTATATGTACATATAAATTACACAACTGTCTTGCTTAATCACAAAATTGAAACTAAATCCAAAACCCATCGAAGCAACATGTGACACAAAAATAAAGATATTTTAAAGCCAATAAATTAAAGAAAGAAAAGAAAGGGTTTTTTCTCATACTTTATTTTGTCGCTACCTGATTAGCGTTTCTCAAAGAGGATTTTGTTGTACATCGAGGTTTTCTTTTGAAAACAACGCACACGATTCAACTTGAACTGCAGACTACCTACCAATTGCATGACTTTTCATTAGTGAATTCATTGATGACCTTTTCCCTTATGAAAGCACCAGATGAATTCCTCGCGGAATTCATCCTTTTTTTTCACTGGTGAGCAATTTTCCTACTGGGATGGGATGAGAGTAAAGAAAAAATGAAAAGTAATGTTGTGTGTGTGCGAAGAATAGACACGATCTGTTGATAGATCTTAGAACGGGGGTGTGAAATTTTGGTAGTTTGTTGATAGATATAGGAATAGGTAGGACTGAGATTGTGATATGAGATAAGAAAATAGAGACAATAAAGGGGAAGATGGTTTTTATTGAGTATTTTTTATGGTTTATTGTTTTAGATTTCGCTGGCGCTCGGAAGTGGTTGATTTTTTTTATAAGTTTGGAATTTGTGCGCCGGTAGGTGAGGGTAGTAGGAATGTTTTTTTTTTTTGGTTTTGGCTGTACGCTAGAGAATTTGGTCACGTCCGATATTTCGTTGGGCATAGATTGTGTACGAGCAAGTCGTTTTACAGCTTAGCATGAAAGGTCGTTGTCATGTGGTTGTTTTACTCTATACCGTAGGGTAAGGATGTGAGATGTGACCCATGTTCGATTAGCGATCGCTTAGCGACAAAATCCATGATCAATGTTGAAATCGAGTATCTGTGTTGCACAGGAAGGTAAAATAAACCAAAACTCATTGTGAGGAAAGATGATGATAGCAAAATAGAGGCACGTTGACTTTTTTTTTTGTTGTGAATATCGATGGATTGATATGACAGCTAGAATTTGAAACTTAGATATTTTATGTGCACAAAACGAAGTGAAACAAACGAATAGGTTTTTTTTTGTATTAGATTTCACTGGCGGTTGGTGATGGTTGGGTTTTTTTTTCTTGAAATTTGGTCTCATTCGATATTTGTGTGTACATTTTACACCTTAGCATGATTGGTCTTTGGTATGGTTTTTTCTTGAAAGGAATTATTATAAGGTTGTCGGCGTTGAACAAAGGATAATAAAAGCGTCTAGAGGCACGTGGACAATTGGTAAAGAAAACAATTTAAGCTGTGTGTATTTTGAACAATACATACGATCCGTTGATAGATCTTAGAACGAGGATGAGAGATTTTTGTAATTTGTTAATACTTGACGATAGAGAATTTTATCGCGTTCGATATATGGTTGGGCATAGATTGTGTATGAGCAAGTCGTAATAAAGTAATACACATTGTAAGGAAAGATGATGATGATGAGATGATGAAAATGCAATCGTACATTGTTTTTCTGCTTTTTTGTGAATATTGATGCATTGATATGACAGACAGAATGTGAAGGTTAGAAACTATATGTGCAGAAGACGAAATGAAATAAATGAATAGGTTTCCTTTTGTTCTATAGATTTCATTGACAATTGGTGGTGGTTTTGTTTTTTTTTTTTATGTAAAAAAAAGAATTTGGCCTCGTCCGATATTTGTTTTGTTTTGAAACATATCTTGTACTTAATGCATTTCGTCAAATCCGAAAATTGATTGTGCATAGCTATACTGTAAATTAAGGATGCGACCCATGTTTTCTTCTGAATTTTTAATTTTGCTGGCAAGATTTGAAGGTTTGGGATTGATTTGTCACATCCGGTATTGGTGGTTGTGGATGGTTTTTATTAATTTTAAAACAATTTTTATACCGGGAGTGTAAAATATACCAACAATGCAAAAATGCATTGTGAATATTGATAGAGGGTTGAGGTAGTTAGAACTTATAGATAAGCTATGGAATAATTTGTTTTCAACTCTTGAATGTGACGTTGTCTCTTTTTTCTTTTATAAATCAGTGGCACCAATAACCAATATATTGCATCCCCCTAGAGTTTCTACTACCTATAAAAGCAAATGTTCTCTGAGTTTTCTGTTCAGATTATTTTTGAACAATCATACAAAAGAGCCAGCAACATGCAGAATATATTTAATATTTTTTCAATATACATGGAGGAGTTCTCTGCCGCTTGCTGGGAGCTTAAGGAGTTGCAGGAAGCTTTGCGCTTTTAAATCCAGGACGGAAAACGGACTGGTACATTGGGGAGTGCGCAGACCATCGCGCATATTATTTTAGCTTTAAATATCCGAGCTATTGAGCTTGGATTCAAAGACGACATACCACAAATACCACAGGAGGCTCACATATTATCCCATTAAAAACTTTTTGCAATAAAAAACTTAACACAAATTTTCTTTAGCCTTTTTAATTATTCGGTTTCAGCTATTGTCATAACAGTAGTTTCTTTTTAGTTTTCTACCATATTTTGTTGCCTCATTTCTCTTGATCAGGGTGATATTAGTGGCATGATCAGTGCTTCTAATGACAAGTTTAATTCGTCCAGTACTCGAAAATGGTTATCCTGGACACGTCGTCGCTCTTCTTCGACAGCATCAGTATTAACTGAACCTATTAGATTGTGTGATAAGACTTTGCGAGTTTTTTGTTCATCGACTTCTTCGTAATGATTTTCAGTGGGGCCATATCTGGTGATGTATTCATTTCGATCTTCAGATGAATCAACTGCATAAAGTGTTTTCGAGCGGAAGCTCTTTGCTGACCGAGGTGGAAAGGAATTCCTCGGTACACTCTTTGATGGACCAGGAACTGGCAGTATTGGCAAAAGCCTGTCCTTGTAGTAAGGAATGTTTGTACAGCATTTGACATCACCTACCTCGTAGTATGCATATGAGTAGTGTTGTAAATATTTAATTCACTCAAGCTTTATTCACTTAGTTTGTATTTTAAGTTTACATAGACTTTTGTTTATAATAATTTATTATTCTCAATTAAAACGTTCAAGATTCAAGATATATATATTGTTTTTCCTTCCACAACGTACATAACAAATACCTGTAACAAGAAAGGCCACAAGTCACCAGATTGTCCAGACAAGAATAAACTGAACAAGCATTCCAAGGTGAAGTTTAATTCAACTTATAATGTAAGACCTGAGTTCAGCTCGGCTTTCTTGACTGGAAAGTTCAACAAAAGTGATTGGTACATAGATTCTGGAGCAACACAGCATTTAACAATGAACAATGATTGGATTTTACTGATGTCAATGGAATGCCGAATTCAATAGAAGTGCGAGATGTTTTATGCGTTCCAAATTTGACTGCCAACCTTTTGTCAGTAAGTCAACTGACGAAAAATCAAAAATATGTAAATTTTGATAGAAATGGTTGTAAAATAAAAGACAAAAATGGTAAATTGCTTGCAAGTGCAAAATTAGTTGATGGTCTTTATCGATTGAATGGATCAAAATTTGCAAGTTATGTCGCAGTAGCAAGAAGAGACAACATTGAAACATGGCATCGAAGATTGGGACATATCAATTTCAATGATTTGTTAATAATGAAGAAAGGGAGTGTTGACGGTGTTAATTTCAATGAAGAAAAGTTTACTGAGGTATGTGTTACCTATTTGCAAGGTAAACAAGCAAGGTATCCTTTTAAGCACACAGCGACAAGAGCAAATAATGTTTTGGAACTTATTCATGCAGACCTAGCAGGACCAACAATAAATCCTTCAATTGGTGGAAGTCGATACTATTTTGTTTTGGTTGATGATTTTTCAAGAATGACTTTTACTTATTGTTTGAAATCCAAAGATGAAGCTTTCGAAAGATTTTGTGATTTTAAGGCCTATGTCGAAAACCAAACTGGCAAGAAATTGAAAAAGTTTCGTTCAGACAATGGAACGGAATTTTGCAATAAGAAATTTGACAAATTGTTTAGTGTTTGTGGTATTGAAAGGCAAACTTCAACACCTTATACTCCACAGCAAAACGGACTTGCAGAAAGAACAATTCGAACTTTAACGGAGAGAGCTTTATGTATGATAACTGATGCATCGTTGAGTAAAAAGTATTGGGCTGAAGCAATTGCAACTACAACATACATAAAAAATCATTCGTCTTCAAGGGTGTTAGAAAACAAATCACCGATTGAAGTCTGGTCAAGAATGAAACCAAACTTGTCTCACTTCAGAATATTTGGTTCATCTGCCATGGTACATGTTCCCTGTGAGAAGCGAAAGAAATTTGAGGTAAAATCTGTTGAACATATATTTGTTGTCTATTAGTGATTGAAATTCTTCATCCACTGCTATCTTCCATTCCTTACTGTTCAAACTTGAAACGGCTTCACTTAAAGACGTTGGTTCATTTATATTGTCTTTTGTAAAATATTGAACATAATCTGGTCTGTTGATTGGTTTCTTTGCTCGATTAGACCTTCTCAAAATTGTAGATTCAGTGTCATCTGCTTCAATAATCTCCATTGAAATTGAGTTTGGATTTTCTTTTGGCTTATACATTCCTTTACAACTATTATCTTCTTGCAATGAGAATGTTTCTTCAGCACTACAATTTTCATTAGCTAAATCATCAGGAAAAACTTGATCAAATGATGGTGTTTCTTCATCAGGTAAATCATCAGAAAAAATGTCTCCAAATAATGGTGTATCTTCATCATCTTTGTTTGTAACTGACATAACCGGGTTATTGTTTTTGAAGATAGCAGTGGATGAAGAATTTCAATCACTAATAGACAACAAAACTTGGGAATTGGTAGATTTACCAGATGGTAGAAAACCAATAAATTCAAAATGGATATTCAAAATAAAGACTGATACTACTGGAAAAATTATTCGGTATAAAGCGAGACTAGTTGCGAAAGGATACAGTCAGCGTGCTGGTTTGGACTATGAGGAAACATTTTCTCCAGTTGTGCGATACTCTTCAATTCGTTTGATGATGGCACTAGCAGCTAGATATGACCTAGATATTGAACAGATGGATGCCGTCACAGCATTTTTACAAGGTGATGTTAACGAAACCATTTATATGAAGCAACCGGAAGGTTTTGACGATGGAAGTGGACGATTTTGTTTGCTTAAAAAAGCTATCTATGGCTTAAAACAAGCAAGTCGACAATGGAACATCAAGTTAAATGATGTTATGATCAAAAGTGGCTACAACCGATCGAAAATAGATTCATGCATATATTTTCGTCGAGAAGGAAGAATTATGACTTTTGTTGCGGTTTACGTAGATGATTTTTTAATTTTTTCAAACAATAAAGGATGGACAAACCAACTTAAAGCTAACCTGACCAAGAATTTCAGCATGAAAGACTTAGGAGAAGCAAGTAATTGTATTGGAATGAAGATCATACGAAACAGAAAACAAGGAACAATTACTCTTGACCAAACGAAGTATACGTTACAAATTATTGAGAAATTCAAGATGAATGATTGTTATCCTGTGAAAACCCCGGCAGATTCAAATCAAAAATTAACCAAGGATATGACAGCTAAAACATGGATTGAGAAAAAGGAAATGCAAAATATACCATACCAAGAAGCAATAGGAAGCTTACTTTATTTATCAGTATGTACTCGGCCAGACATTTCGTTTGCTGTTGGTAATGTGAGTCGATTTAACAATGAATTTGGAAAAGGTCACTGGAATGCAGTTAAAAGAATTTTCAAATATCTCAAAGGTACATCAGACTATAAGCTTCAATTCTCACGTGATGGAAACAAAAGTTTAATTGGGTTCTCGGATGCAGATTGGGCAACGGACATTGATAGCCGAAAATCCTGCACTGGTTATGTATTCAAGCTTCAAGGTGGAGCAATTTCATGGTCAAGCAAACGTCAATCAACTATTGCATTTTCTAGCGCAGAAGCAGAATATATGGCTTTGTCATCCGCTACACAAGAAGTTATTTGGCTGAAGCAATTACTTCAAGAAATTGGTGAGAATGTTGACCCAGTTGAAATGTATTGCGACAACAAGAGTGCTGTTGATATTGCACATAATCAGTTTTATAGTCCAAGAACTAAACACATTGACATAAGACACCATTTTATAAAAGAAAAAGTAGCAGATAATTCAATTATAATCAAATATGTCAACACTGAAAATATGGTTGCTGATAGTTTAACAAAAGGAGTTACTGATCAGAAACAAGTTTTTTGTTTAAGAAACATGGGCTTGAAAAACTAATATTTTCTTTATATAATATTATCTATTATTAGTATTAGATTGTAAATTAAGGTGGAGTGTTGTAAATATTTAATTCACTCAAGCTTTATTCACTTAGTTTGTATTTTAAGTTTACATAGACTTTTGTTTATAATAATTTATTATTCTCAATTAAAACGTTCAAGATTCAAGATATATATATTGTTTTTCCTTCCACAACGTACATAACAATAAGTAGGCATGATCGATGATCACTCGCTGAGGTTGTTGTTGTTGATGTTATTGCTGCAGAGTTGGAATGTAATTCCTCCATACACTCTCTGATGAAGAAGGAGTTGGCAGTATTGGTAAAAGCCTGTCCTTGTTAGGAATGTTTGTATGAAATTTGACAGCACCTGGCTCGTAATATGCATATGAGTAGACATGATCAATGGTCGCTAGTTGAGGTTGTTGTTGCTGTATTTGTGGTATGTCTTTCATTGGCTGATGAAGTGGAGTTAAAGAAGACGTCGATGGAGTCTGTGTCAGGAGCATATTTGTATCCACATCACCAGCAGCAAAACAATAATCCAAAGGTTTGTTCAAAGGTTCAAAACAATCCATCCTTATAGCCGTCGCAAATTTTTTTTCTGATCATTTGACCTTTAACAAGGAAAGTTGTTACAATTGCCAGTTACCGTCGTTACCGGTTGAGGTAGTCAGAACTAATACATAAGCTATGAGATATTTGTTTTCAATTCATGAATTTCATTTTGTCTCTTTTTTTTATACCAAGTACCAATAACCAATATATTGTTGCATCCCCCCAGAGTCTATACTATAAAAGCAAATGTTCTCTGAGTTTTCTATTCAGTTTTACTTTGAAAAATCATACGATCTTCCAAAAATTTACAAAAATGTCGTTCATTAACAAAATTAAAAAAACAGTAAAATCATCGCCGTCTGGGTTTGGTTCTAAGCCAATATAGAGCTTGTCGAAGCTCATCCATCGGGAAAAATACCCGATCCTAAAGGCGAAGAAGATTAACACAAAATACGGGGAGCAGATAATGTTGGAGTTGAAGGAGTATAAGGTAAAGTAAAAGTAAAGAATTAAATCATATGCCATTTTACAATTTTTTTTTTTAGGTATTCCTCCCCAAAAGATGCAATAGACAACTAGACGACAGCGACATAAACGATCTTGACCGCTGCTGCTTGGAGGTAGTGGGGTCTTATGGCGAGATGTCTGTGGAAGTCGACTTCCATTTAAAGGAGCAAGAGCAAGAGCCACAACAACAGCATCAGCATGCCCAACAAGAACAGCAACAATATCAGCAACATCAACAGCCTCGGCAACAACAACAGCCGCAACAACAACAAACAATTGAAATTTTGGACCAAATCATCTTTAATCAAAAGCCGAAGCAAAAGAGGAAGCAGAAATTTCTTTCGATAAATAAAATAAACTGAAAAAATTAAAATCATTTTTTTTATTTTGCTCTCATCCTGAATCGTTCGACAATTTATGTTTTTAGAGCTTTAAATGTTGCATAGTGATTCGTGTGATATGTGATATTTTTCCATAAGCTGAAAATGTGTCTTGCAAAAAAGAAATTCTTTTTTCCATGAATTGTTTTAAGTTCTTTGGATCGTGACCCTCATTTAGTAAATTTCTAAAGCTACAACGAGAGGGGTCCCCGTTTTGTTTTAAATAGAAACTGTCTATGTAAACTTGGAAAATGTATGTATTACAGTGAGAAGATATCGATAATTCTCATTTTCAGATGCACAGATACCCATGTCAAATAATGACTAAGTTAATGGTCAAGAGAGAAGCGCTTGGGCAGTTGTATTTTGACGGCAAGCTGGATTTCAAAGATTCTTTTATTTTTAATCTATTTATTTTAATCTTTCGTACAACAACATTAACTTCTTTACTTTGAGCATTCTATTTTCAATCAAATAACATGCACAAGTATCAGGTCCGTCTTGGCATAAATTCTTTGAAAAAGGGCAGTTAAGCAGCTCATGTTGATGTGCTTTCATAAAATCCAGGATCTCATCGAAAATGAACTTGATATTTATGTTGGACATTATTAGGCGTGTTTTTTTCACAAGGATGTTATGTACATAACATGATATCCAAAAAAAACGCTTCGTTTTTTTTTTATTTGTGGGTTGGTGTTCTCGATCAGCTGTCAAACTAATAAAAGGCAACAAATGATTTTTTTTTGCCAAATTCGCACAAAAAAGCAAAAACTGTTTGTCAAAAACCTAAAGCAATTGTATAGAGTGGAAAATAAGAATGTTCCGTAGTGAAATTAATGCAGGTAAACAATTTTTTTTGTCTGTTTTTTGTTAGTTTAGAAACGTCAAAAATAGGTCCGTTCAAAAAGGTAACAAAGAATTTCTCTTGACTCTGTTTACATGCTGGGGTTGAGTTTATATGAGATTGTGATTTAGATGTGAGTTGGAAAAATTATTTTGTTACTTGTTTCAAACGAATTAAACTATTAATAATAAGAAAGTACAACCATTTTTATGGCATACTTAACAATTAGCTTTGGAAAAAATGTTAACATTTACACAAAAATGTGAAAAGATATTTGCAAAATGTGCTTTCAGTCACTAAACAGACCTTTTTTAATTGCTATTACGTTGTTTTATGTATCTTAATATACATTTACAAATCTAATTCTTGAAATCAATTTAATTCTAAATATTTAAAATTTTCTGCAACTAAATTGCGGAGTGTAAGAGTGGGCATATGATTTTATTCAGTTACACATTTCTGAACAGACCCTTTGCCACCCATTTTGCTTTTGTTCGAGATACATGAAGGTCTCTAGACGCACCAACATTAAAAAATGAAAAGTCGAAAAACTCATTCGATACTCGACTAAACGTCAAAAATCTATCCCCGACCAAATCTTAACCATCCTTTTATCCATAACATTGGTTGTCGGGGATGTTGTTTTTGCTTTGCATGTAAAATGATGTTATGTATATAACAGTCTTGTGAAAAAAACACACCTATTGTCTGCTATCTTGTCAATGTGTTACTAAGGTTCAGATGGATTTGCTCGAAGACTTATATCGGATTCGTCTCTAGTAATAATTTCAGTTTTAGCTGTCAATGGCATTAACAAAAAAAAAAAAAAAAGTGTTTCTCTAATTTCTCGACTTCAAATTGAATACATTGTGTATGTAGTTCGTATGATTCGTCAAGACAATTCTTTATACGTAGAAACGTCACTATTGCCTTTGGTTGCTTAAGGTTTTGAAGTCGTTTAAAATCTAAATTTTGAACTGCTCTGATCTGCTCTGTTAACTGGTTTGATCTGCTTTTTGATCCGATTTCAAACAATCAAGGGTGTACTTATACTATTTGTTTGTGGGAGTTATATCTATCTATAATATAAAAATAAGACGGGTTTTCCTTCCTGACGCTATAACTCCAGAACCGATTTCCACGGTTTTGCATTCGTTGGAAATGTCTCTGGCTCCGTGAGGTTTATAGTTACAATGAGTTTAATGTTACAAAAACGAAGCCATCTGGCGACGAAACGGAGTTCGCCGGGTTTGCTAGTATGTTACTTAAAACAAGGATCAATATATCTATTATAAAATATATGGTCATTGAACCCTTAGAAAGATTACTTGAGCATAAACAAATATATGCAGTCAATGAGGCTGTGAGTTTGCTAGACGAAAATCGAATCAACAAGTGAAGATCGTATTAGTTAGAAAACCAAATTAAGCTACAAGCGGTGTTAAGCTGTTGAGCATTCGATAGATCAGCTGGGCGCTCACACGCCGAAATCTCGCTTACTACTCCTGGTGCTATATGGAAAGCCTTTTAGAGCTATTGTAAATCTTTTCTCAGAGTCAACGTTACGGTTACAGAAAACTACAATTGATGCCTTAAATGAACTGAATGTTGAATAATGATTTATTTTATGGAATTTCGTCAAAATATAAAACGTCTTACTGAAAAACTCTTTTTTTCCATCTTCGGTTTGCATGTTTTTTGGGATGTCGTGAGGATTTTTATAAAAATCGTTTTCATATGCTCTGTGACAGATGACACTGTCTTATTTCCTAAATTATATAATTGTATTTATTTCAATCTTTTATATAAACTCATAATCTTTTTAACTCTGCTTACATGATCCTCAATCATAATACACGCACAAGTATCTGGTTCCATTTGACATGCATTTGAAGACCAAAGACAGTTTGTAAAATGACATCCGTAAATCGAAATATTGTTATCATTGTCAACGTCCTTAAAATTACTTAAGAAAGAAATATTTCCAAGAAACTCTTCATAATGCTCCTCAAGCATATCATGTTGATATTGACTTAAAAAACTGGACATTCTACTTAAAATAAGACATATATTGATATTAGACATCATTGTAGTACAGTTTTGATTTGGAAATAAGAACTGAATTCGAGAACGACGTTTGCCTACGTTTTATATGTAAATTTTTAGATTTAGTATTGGACGACATCATCATATCGATAGTTTTTATTTGTGCCACATAGACAAGAATTCCGTAACATTTAATACGAGACAACGCTAATTTTATAATTGCTTTCAAACAAGATGATATGAATCTTAAACACATTTACAATGATCATGTTAATTCTGATATGACATATCAAATGTTTCAAAAATTATGTAAGGAATGTTGGAAAACTAGATACGGATTTTTGGTTATTGGCAAGGACAGCCCTTGTAACAGTGGTGGCTACAGGAAAGGTTTTGATTACTTCCTGAAACTATAGAAAATCTTATAACTACAGCTGCGTACAGCATTCGTTTTGCATTGTTCTATGAGAGTGGTTCATAATAGTGTACAGCGTTCAGCTCACATTCAAAAGCAGATCAGAGCAGTTAAGAGAGCAGATCAGAGCAGTTCAAAAGCAGATCAGCCCAGTTAACAGAGCAGATCAGAGCAGTTCAAAATCTAGATTTTAAACGACTTCAAAACCTTAAGCAACCAAAGGCAATAGTGACGTTTCTATAAAGAATTGTCTTGACGAATCATACGAACTACATACACAATGTATTCAATTTGAAGTCGAGAAATTAGAGAAACACTTTTTTTTTTTTTTGTTAATGCCATTGACAGCTAAAACTGAAATTATTACAAGAGACGAATCCGATATAAATCTTCGAGCAAATCCATCTGAACCTTAGTAACACATTGACAAGACAGCAGACAATAATGTCCAACATAAATATCAAGTTCATTTTCGATGAGATCCTGGATTTTATGAAAACACATCAACATGAGCTGCTGGAGGAACATCATGAATATCTGACAGGATGCTTATCCTTCTTGAAGATGTATAGAAACGTATCCTCTACCACATCGAAACATGGATGTCATTTTGTTAACTGCCCTTTTTCAAAGAATTTATGCCAAGACGGACCTGATACTTGTGCATGTTATTTGATTGAAAATAGAATGCTCAAAGTAAAGAAGTTAATGTTGTTGTACGAAAGATTAAAATAAATAGATTAAAAATAAAAGAATCTTTGAAATCCAGCTTGCCGTCAAAATACAACTGCCCAAGCGCTTCTCTCTTGACCATTAACTTAGTCATTATTTGACATGGGTATCTGTGCATCTGAAAATGAGAATTATCGATATCTTCTCACTGTAATACACACATTTTCCAAGTTTACATAGACAGTTTCTATTTAAAACAAAACGGGGACCCCTCTCGTTGTAGCTTTAGAAATTTACTAAATGAGGGTCACGATCCAAAGAACTTAAAACAATTCATGGAAAAAAGAATTTCTTTTTTGCAAGACACATTTTCAGCTTATGGAAAAATATCACATATCACACGAATCACTATGCAACATTTAAAGCTCTAAAAACATAAATTGTCGAACGATTCAGGATGAGAGCAAAATAAAAAAAATGATTTTAATTTTTTCAGTTTATTTTATTTATCGAAAGAAATTTCTGCTTCCTCTTTTGCTTCGGCTTTTGATTAAAGATGATTTGGTCCAAAATTTCAATTGTTTGTTGTTGTTGCGGCTGTTGTTGTTGCTGAGGCTGTTGATGTTGCTGAGACTGTTGCTGATATTGTTGCTGTTCTTGTTGGTCATGCTGATGCTGTTGTTGTGGCTCTTGCTCTTGCTCCTTTAAATGGAAGTCGACTTCCACAGACATCTCGCCATAAGACCCCACTACCTCCAAGCAGCAGCGGTCAAGATCGTTTATGTCGCTGTCGTCTAGTTGTCTATTGCATCTTTTGGGGAGGAATACCTAAAAAAAAAAATTGTAAAATGGTATATGATTTAATTCTTTACTTTTACTTTACCTTATACTCCTTCAACTCCAACATTATCTGCTCCCCGTATTTTGTGTTAATCTTCTTCGCCTTTAGGATCGGGTATTTTTCCCGATGGATGAGCTTCGACAAGCTCTATATTGGCTTAGAACCAAACCCAGACGGCGATGATTTTACTGTTTTTTTAATTTTGTTAATGAACGACATTTTTGTAAATTTTTGGAAGATCGTATGATTTTTCAAAGTAAAACTGAATAGAAAACTCAGAGAACATTTGCTTTTATAGTATAGACTCTGGGGGGATGCAACAATATATTGGTTATTGGTACTTGGTATAAAAAAAAGAGACAAAATGAAATTCATGAATTGAAAACAAATATCTCATAGCTTATGTATTAGTTCTGACTACCTCAACCGGTAACGACGGTAACTGGCAATTGTAACAACTTTCCTTGTTAAAGGTCAAATGATCAGAAAAAAAATTTGCGACGGCTATAAGGATGGATTGTTTTGAACCTTTGAACAAACCTTTGGATTATTGTTTTGCTGCTGGTGATGTGGATACAAATATGCTCCTGACACAGACTCCATCGACGTCTTCTTTAACTCCACTTCATCAGCCAATGAAAGACATACCACAAATACAGCAACAACAACCTCAACTAGCGACCATTGATCATGTCTACTCATATGCATATTACGAGCCAGGTGCTGTCAAATTTCATACAAACATTCCTAACAAGGACAGGCTTTTACCAATACTGCCAACTCCTTCTTCATCAGAGAGTGTATGGAGGAATTACATTCCAACTCTGCAGCAATAACATCAACAACAACAACCTCAGCGAGTGATCATCGATCATGCCTACTTATTGTTATGTACGTTGTGGAAGGAAAAACAATATATATATCTTGAATCTTGAACGTTTTAATTGAGAATAATAAATTATTATAAACAAAAGTCTATGTAAACTTAAAATACAAACTAAGTGAATAAAGCTTGAGTGAATTAAATATTTACAACACTCCACCTTAATTTACAATCAAATACTAATAATAGATAATATTATATAAAGAAAATATTAGTTTTTCAAGCCCATGTTTCTTAAACAAAAAACTTGTTTCTGATCAGTAACTCCTTTTGTTAAACTATCAGCAACCATATTTTCAGTGTTGACATATTTGATTATAATTGAATTATCTGCTACTTTTTCTTTTATAAAATGGTGTCTTATGTCAATGTGTTTAGTTCTTGGACTATAAAACTGATTATGTGCAATATCAACAGCACTCTTGTTGTCGCAATACATTTCAACTGGGTCAACATTCTCACCAATTTCTTGAAGTAATTGCTTCAGCCAAATAACTTCTTGTGTAGCGGATGACAAAGCCATATATTCTGCTTCTGCGCTAGATAATGCAATAGTTGATTGACGTTTGCTTGACCATGAAATTGCTCCACCTTGAAGCTTGAATACATAACCAGTGCAGGATTTTCGGCTATCAATGTCCGTTGCCCAATCTGCATCCGAGAACCCAATTAAACTTTTGTTTCCATCACGTGAGAATTGAAGCTTATAGTCTGATGTACCTTTGAGATATTTGAAAATTCTTTTAACTGCATTCCAGTGACCTTTTCCAAATTCATTGTTAAATCGACTCACATTACCAACAGCAAACGAAATGTCTGGCCGAGTACATACTGATAAATAAAGTAAGCTTCCTATTGCTTCTTGGTATGGTATATTTTGCATTTCCTTTTTCTCAATCCATGTTTTAGCTGTCATATCCTTGGTTAATTTTTGATTTGAATCTGCCGGGGTTTTCACAGGATAACAATCATTCATCTTGAATTTCTCAATAATTTGTAACGTATACTTCGTTTGGTCAAGAGTAATTGTTCCTTGTTTTCTGTTTCGTATGATCTTCATTCCAATACAATTACTTGCTTCTCCTAAGTCTTTCATGCTGAAATTCTTGGTCAGGTTAGCTTTAAGTTGGTTTGTCCATCCTTTATTGTTTGAAAAAATTAAAAAATCATCTACGTAAACCGCAACAAAAGTCATAATTCTTCCTTCTCGACGAAAATATATGCATGAATCTATTTTCGATCGGTTGTAGCCACTTTTGATCATAACATCATTTAACTTGATGTTCCATTGTCGACTTGCTTGTTTTAAGCCATAGATAGCTTTTTTAAGCAAACAAAATCGTCCACTTCCATCGTCAAAACCTTCCGGTTGCTTCATATAAATGGTTTCGTTAACATCACCTTGTAAAAATGCTGTGACGGCATCCATCTGTTCAATATCTAGGTCATATCTAGCTGCTAGTGCCATCATCAAACGAATTGAAGAGTATCGCACAACTGGAGAAAATGTTTCCTCATAGTCCAAACCAGCACGCTGACTGTATCCTTTCGCAACTAGTCTCGCTTTATACCGAATAATTTTTCCAGTAGTATCAGTCTTTATTTTGAATATCCATTTTGAATTTATTGGTTTTCTACCATCTGGTAAATCTACCAATTCCCAAGTTTTGTTGTCTATTAGTGATTGAAATTCTTCATCCACTGCTATCTTCAAAAACAATAACCCGGTTATGTCAGTTACAAACAAAGATGATGAAGATACACCATTATTTGGAGACATTTTTTCTGATGATTTACCTGATGAAGAAACACCATCATTTGATCAAGTTTTTCCTGATGATTTAGCTAATGAAAATTGTAGTGCTGAAGAAACATTCTCATTGCAAGAAGATAATAGTTGTAAAGGAATGTATAAGCCAAAAGAAAATCCAAACTCAATTTCAATGGAGATTATTGAAGCAGATGACACTGAATCTACAATTTTGAGAAGGTCTAATCGAGCAAAGAAACCAATCAACAGACCAGATTATGTTCAATATTTTACAAAAGACAATATAAATGAACCAACGTCTTTAAGTGAAGCCGTTTCAAGTTTGAACAGTAAGGAATGGAAGATAGCAGTGGATGAAGAATTTCAATCACTAATAGACAACAAATATATGTTCAACAGATTTTACCTCAAATTTCTTTCGCTTCTCACAGGGAACATGTACCATGGCAGATGAACCAAATATTCTGAAGTGAGACAAGTTTGGTTTCATTCCTGACCAGACTTCAATCGGTGATTTGTTTTCTAACACCCTTGAAGACGAATGATTTTTTATGTATGTTGCAGTTGCAATTGCTTCAGCCCAATACTTTTTACTCAACGATGCATCAGTATCATACATAAAGCTCTCTCCGTTAAAGTTCGAATTGTTCTTTCTGCAAGTCCGTTTTGCTGTGGAGTATAAGGTGTTGAAGTTTGCCTTTCAATACCACAAACACTAAACAATTTGTCAAATTTCTTATTGCAAAATTCCGTTCCATTGTCTGAACGAAACTTTTTCAATTTCTTGCCAGTTTGGTTTTCGACATAGGCCTTAAAATCACAAAATCTTTCGAAAGCTTCATCTTTGGATTTCAAACAATA
This sequence comes from Melanostoma scalare, assembly GCA_949752695.1. Classification (NCBI taxonomy): domain Eukaryota; kingdom Metazoa; phylum Arthropoda; class Insecta; order Diptera; family Syrphidae; genus Melanostoma; species Melanostoma scalare. The sequence goes on along the minus strand of OX456985.1, from coordinate 97,944,351 downwards.
AGTAAAAGTCATTCTTGAAAAATCATCAACCAAAACAAAATAGTATCGACTTCCACCAATTGAAGGATTTATTGTTGGTCCTGCTAGGTCTGCATGAATAAGTTCCAAAACATTATTTGCTCTTGTCGCTGTGTGCTTAAAAGGATACCTTGCTTGTTTACCTTGCAAATAGGTAACACATACCTCAGTAAACTTTTCTTCATTGAAATTAACACCGTCAACACTCCCTTTCTTCATTATTAACAAATCATTGAAATTGATATGTCCCAATCTTCGATGCCATGTTTCAATGTTGTCTCTTCTTGCTACTGCGACATAACTTGCAAATTTTGATCCATTCAATCGATAAAGACCATCAACTAATTTTGCACTTGCAAGCAATTTACCATTTTTGTCTTTTATTTTACAACCATTTCTATCAAAATTTACATATTTTTGATTTTTCGTCAGTTGACTTACTGACAAAAGGTTGGCAGTTAAATTTGGAACGCATAAAACATCTCGCACTTCTATTGAATTCGGCATTCCATTGACATCAGTATACAACTTGACAGTTCCACAGGATTTAACGTTCATCTTTGTATCGTTAGCAGCTAAAATTTCTGATATTGGAGATTTCTTTTCATTAAAAATCCAATCATTGTTCATTGTTAAATGCTGTGTTGCTCCAGAATCTATGTACCAATCACTTTTGTTGAACTTTCCAGTCAAGAAAGCCGAGCTGAACTCAGGTCTTACATTATAAGTTGAATTAAACTTCACCTTGGAATGCTTGTTCAGTTTATTCTTGTCTGGACAATCTGGTGACTTGTGGCCTTTCTTGTTACAGGTATTTGTTATGTACGTTGTGGAAGGAAAAACAATATATATATCTTGAATCTTGAACGTTTTAATTGAGAATAATAAATTATTATAAACAAAAGTCTATGTAAACTTAAAATACAAACTAAGTGAATAAAGCTTGAGTGAATTAAATATTTAAAACACTACTCATATGCATACTACGAGGTAGGTGATGTCAAATGCTGTACAAACATTCCTTACTACAAGGACAGGCTTTTGCCAATACTGCCAGTTCCTGGTCCATCAAAGAGTGTACCGAGGAATTCCTTTCCACCTCGGTCAGCAAAGAGCTTCCGCTCGAAAACACTTTATGCAGTTGATTCATCTGAAGATCGAAATGAATACATCACCAGATATGGCCCCACTGAAAATCATTACGAAGAAGTCGATGAACAAAAAACTCGCAAAGTCTTATCACACAATCTAATAGGTTCAGTTAATACTGATGCTGTCGAAGAAGAGCGACGACGTGTCCAGGATAACCATTTTCGAGTACTGGACGAATTAAACTTGTCATTAGAAGCACTGATCATGCCACTAATATCACCCTGATCAAGAGAAATGAGGCAACAAAATATGGTAGAAAACTAAAAAGAAACTACTGTTATGACAATAGCTGAAACCGAATAATTAAAAAGGCTAAAGAAAATTTGTGTTAAGTTTTTTATTTCAAAAAGTTTTTAATGGGATAATATGTGAGCCTCCTGTGGTATTTGTGGTATGTCGTCTTTGAATCCAAGCTCAATAGCTCGGATATTTAAAGCTAAAATAATATGCGCGATGGTCTGCGCACTCCCCAATGTACCAGTCCGTTTTCCGTCCTGGATTTAAAAGCGCAAAGCTTCCTGCAACTCCTTAAGCTCCCAGCAAGCGGCAGAGAACTCCTCCATGTATATTGAAAAAATATTAAATATATTCTGCATGTTGCTGGCTCTTTTGTATGATTGTTCAAAAATAATCTGAACAGAAAACTCAGAGAACATTTGCTTTTATAGGTAGTAGAAACTCTAGGGGGATGCAATATATTGGTTATTGGTGCCACTGATTTATAAAAGAAAAAAGAGACAACATAACATTCAAGAGTTGAAAACAAATTATTCCATAGCTTATCTATAAGTTCTAACTACCTCAACCCTCTATCAATATTCACAATGCATTTTTGCATTGTTGGTATATTTTACACTCCCGGTATAAAAATTGTTTTAAAATTAATAAAAACCATCCACAACCACCAATACCGGATGTGACAAATCAATCCCAAACCTTCAAATCTTGCCAGCAAAATTAAAAATTCAGAACAAAACATGGGTCGCATCCTTAATTTACAGTATAGCTATGCACAATCAATTTTCGGATTTGACGAAATGCATTAAGTACAAGATATGTTTCAAAACAAAACAAATATCGGACGAGGCCAAATTCTCTATTTTACATAAAAAAAAAAACCCAACCACCGGCAATTGTCAATGAAATCTATAGTACAAAAGGAAACCTATTCATTTATTTTATTTCGTCTTCTGCACATATAGTTTCTAACCTTCACATTCTGTCTGTCATATCAATGCATCGATATTCACAAAAAAGCAGAAAAACAATGTACGATTGCATTTTCATCATCTCATCATCATCATCTTTCCTTACAATGTGTATTACTTTATTACGACTTGCTCATACACAATCTATGCCCAACCATATATCGAACGCGATAAAATTCTCTATCGTCAAGTATTAACAAATTACCAAAATCTCTCATCCTCGTTCTAAGATCTATCAACGGATCGTATGTATTGTTCAAAATACACACAGCTTAAATTGTTTTCTTTACCAATTGTCCACGTGCCTCTAGACGCTTTTATTATCCTTTGTTCAACGCCGACAACCTTATAATAATTCCTTTCAAGAAAAAACCATACCAAAGACCAATCATGCTAAGGTGTAAAATGTACACACAAATATCGAATGAGACCAAATTTCAAGAAAAAAAAACCCAACCATCACCAACCGCCAGTGAAATCTAATACAAAAAAAAACCTATTCGTTTGTTTCACTTCGTTTTGTGCACATAAAATATCTAAGTTTCAAATTCTAGCTGTCATATCAATCCATCGATATTCACAACAAAAAAAAAGTCAACGTGCCTCTATTTTGCTATCATCATCTTTCCTCACAATGAGTATTGGTTTATTTTACCTTCCTGTGCTACACAGATACTCGATTTCAACATTGATCATAGATTTTGTCGCTAAGCGATCGCTAATCGAACATGGGTCACATCTCACATCCTTACCCTACGGTATATACCTATATAGAGTAAAACAACCACATGACAACGACCTTTCATGCTAAGCTCTAAAACGACTTGCTCGTACACAATCTATGCCCAACGAAATATCGGACGTGACCAAATTTTCACCTACCGGCGCACAAATTCCAAACTTATAAAAAAAATCAACCACTTCCGAGCGCCAGCGAAATCTAAAACAAAAAACCATAAAAAATACTCAATAGAAACCATCTTCCCCTTTATTGTCTCTATTTTCTTATCTCATATCACAATCTCAGTCCTACCTCCCAGTAGGAAATTTCCAAAAATTCACTACTGAAAATGCTGCCTTTTCCTCAGGGAAAAGTAGCTGCACTAGTGAATTTCCTACTGAATTATTTGCTGAATTTAACATGGGCTTGTCATTGGCAAGAAGCACCTGCACACTTTCTCGATGAATGAGATGTAAGGAAATCACCACACCCAAGGCATCTTCGTTTTCACGACCTCTCTTTCGTGGGTGAAAAAATTAGTGCTTGGTAAGTAATGCTTTCCACTATGGGAGTTTTACTGAAATGTGTTCATATCTTAGGAGTATGCTTTTCAGTTGTAAAAAAAAAGAACGCATTTGGGTAAATGCATAGATAATGCAAATAAAGAACGCATTTGAGAGATGTACGTTCGTGTTTTAATACATTTTCAAATAAGTTTGAGTAAATTTTAGTAGATTTAATAAATACAAAAATAATATTATTAAAAAAATGATAATGATCAGAGCAGCTTATAGGTTTCTTCTCCCGTTCATTTGAGATCTAAATTAAAAAAAATATATATTATTTCAAAACCGTGAAACAGAATTAAAAGAATTTACCATTGCTGAATTAATCTAACACCTTGTCCATTGTTTATTATTTGTTACATCTACTGTGAGTTATACAAACTGCACAACTGTCTTCTTTAATCACAAAATGGAAACTCATTCCAGAACAAAAGAAATGAATTGAAAAACAAAATAAAAGTCGGCGAAAAATAGACATTCTAAACAAACGGAAGAAAGAGAAAAGAAAGGGTTGTTTTCTCATACTTATTTTTGTCGCTACCTGATTAGGGTTTCTCAAAGGGGATTTTGCTATGCATCGTGTTTTGTTTTCTTCTTTTTTTCTTTTGAAAACAACACACAAGATTCAACTTGAACTACAGACTACCTACCAATTGCATGACTTTTCATTAGTGAATTCATTGATGACCTTTTCCCTTATGAAAGCACCACATGAATTCCTCGAGGAATTCATCCCTTTTTTCCACTGATGAGCAAATTTCCTACTGGGCTATTCCTATATCTATCAACAAACTACCAAAATTTCACACCCCCGTTCTAAGATCTATCAACAGATCGTGTCTATTCTTCGCACACACACAACATTACTTTTCATTTTTTCTTTACTCTCATCCCATCGTAAGGATCTTCAACCTACGTGCCTCTAAAAAACGCTATTATCTCCCTTTGATCAGACCGACGGCACCCTTTTGGCTCGCTCAGAAAATTCCCAGGCCCAAGTAACCCTATTCCTACTAACCTCAAGCCATTGCATTTTTGCAACAAAGGTAAGCTTTAAGACGCGTTAGAAGAGTTTGAAATATATAGATCAAACAAAAAAGAACAAGACAGACTCCTAAACGATAAGCTACAGTTAAAACGAATGCAGCAAAAACAAAAAGAAGAAAGGACAACAAAAACAACATCCAAAACAAAGCTCAGACACCAAAGCCATTCCCAGCAAACACATTTGAAAATAGCTTACAGTTTATTGATAAAGTAGATGAAGTTGACATATCAATTGTCACACTCAAAGAAATAAAAAGTATGTGTCGAAATCAACTATCGAACAAAAGATCACCTGGGTACGATATAATAAATGCTCAGCTATCAGGCCTTTATAAAACTCCAAATCATAATAACTGCATGCCTAAAGACCCAATATGTCTCACATCATTGGAAATTTGTTGAAGTAATTGTTATACCAAAGCAAGGTAAGCCACCAACAGAAGTGACGTCTAAAACACTAAGCAAAGCCATAGAAGAAAGAAATCTAATCCCAAATCATCAGTTTGGATTTAAAAATAAACTTTCAACGATTTTAAAGTTCATAGAATAACGGATGCAGTTGAAAAAGCATGAGAAGAAAAACAAGTATGTTCTGCTATAATTTTAGATGTTGCTCAAGCATTCGACAAGGTATGGCATGAGGGGCTAGAGTACAAACTGCAAGGAACGGTATGATCAAGAATATTCAAAGCTAAGCAAAAAACGAGCCGGTGTTCCACAAGGAAGCGTCCTAGGACCTACCCTGTATTTGCTATATACAGGAGATATTCCAGTGGATAACAACACCATTATGGCTACGAAAATAAAATAATGCTTTATAAACAAGTACTTAGACCTATTTGGATCTATGGAATCCAATTATGGGGCTGTACAAAGAAAACAAATACTGAAATCATCCAAAAGTTCCAAAACAAAGTCCTTCGTGGAATAGTAAATACACCATGGTATTTAAGAAATAGCGACTTACATCGCGGCCTATATATAGAAATGGTTACAGAAGTTGTAAGAAAACATGCTGTATCACACAATCAGCGACTGCATATTCATATCAACTTTGAAATGGAGTCCGTATTAAATACGAGAGGCAATGTTCGGAGATTGAGAAGAACCAAGCCACACGAGCTAATGGTCTAAAAATCATGGGAAGCATTAAAAGTTTAAGCCTCCCCTAAAGCGATTATACGTGTATTATTGAGAAGGAAAAATCCGTTGTCAATCGTTCATGGATTGGTTCTGATTACGAGGAGTTTTTAGTGAGGTAAGAATCCCACACTACTTGGTGTCAAATACTGCCAAGTGTCTTTTGAAGATTTCCTCCTGACAAAAAAAAACACCAAAGATCAAACAGTTGAAAGCGCCAGACGATGAAACTTGATTCCAAAATGCGTCGCATACTCAAAGAATAAGTTGCCAAACGCTAAGAATAAAATGTAGTTATCTATTTATTTAAAAAAAGATATTTGTTTATATATTAAAAACTATTTCTTTTCATATTTATTTGAAATCAATTGAGCTACTCGGAGTCCAAAATACATTAAAAATGTAATGGTAGACTTGCCCTTGACGAGTCCATGTTGTCGGTCCGATATATGCGTGAATTAACTCTTTTATTATTATGGATTCCATCATCTTAGGAACAACGCTGATTTTTTCAATTCCTCTATAGTCACGCATGTTTCATCGGCTTGATCGGCCTGATTTAAAGAATGTGGGTAATAAGAAGACGATCACAAGTTAAATAAATAACATGAAGTATGAACCGTGGACTGACAGCAGTTTATTAATATGCAGGACGGGACATTATCCGGTCCAGATGAAAATGAGCTGATTAACTTGCCAATAGTCCTTAGCACATCATTGTGTAAATCATGTGTAAATCTGATTCCATGATGTGCATTCAAACCATTATTACATTTGTATATACCTTTAAACATTTCTGCAAACAAATCACAGATTTCTGCACTATCATTTAAAGATCTTTGATCCAAATTCATATAAGATGGAATTGTATTTGGAACGCCCTTCTTAATCGGCTGAGCTCTTGAGCAATAGGAACATTAAACTTGAGTTTAAGCTTGTTGTGTAGTCTATTTTATTTTTTATTTTTAAGCCTCTTAAGGAAAGGTGTGAGCCAAGGAACACAGTAATCAACAATTTCGATGCGAAGAACAGGTACAGTTTTCAAAAAGCAGTTATGTAAAATGTCATAGAAAGTATCTGTTGCTTTGTTGGCATCCACATCATGGACAACCAGGTCCCATTGAAATTGAGAAAGTTCCGTATTCTGTTTTACAAAATCCGTTTTTTGAAATCGAATTCATAGCCATGGGTGTATTGACTTGCACAAGCACTGCTGTGTATTTCCAATAAAACTTCAAAGCATGCGTGGAACCTAACATCCTCCAATAAAGGGCACAGTCTCCGCACAGTTTATCCGTAAAGACTAGGTCGAGAAAGTCGCCTACTCCATTTTTAAACAGTTTTATTTGATTTGAAGCTAAAGAACTCGTTCAGTTGACGAAAGAAGTGCTTGCTTCAGAAGTTACCGATGTTGCTGATAAAAATTTTTCATCCTCTTAAAGAACTTCCCATTCAATGTCAGATAAATTAAAGTCGCCAATAAGAACTAAGCGATCGTTGGGTTTCATCACAGAAATGATATATTTGATGTTTAATGTGCATTCTTAGAAAAGTTCAGAATTCATTTTTGGTGGAATGTAGATGCAGACAATAAATATATGAAAACCATTGAGGAAAGTTGTTACACACACAACATTTCCACGCATGAGGATGTAAAAAAAATAATTTTAGAGTTGTACCAAATTTTGACGGCAATAAAGGCTCCACCACGAGATATTTTACTGCTTGTAAGATTAAAGCGATCCAGCCGAAAGGTTTGGTCTGGACTGCAGAGTATTTCATTGACTATAAGATAGATTTATCTATAGTCATGTTTGAGTTAGAAATGTAGCATCATAGTTAAGTCCAAAACTTGAAGGAAAAATTGACTTTAGCTTTGTCTTCAAGCCTCCAATATTTGATAAAATATTGAGAAATAACTCATTGAATTTCTCGTGCATTTGATCTTTTTTTTGCTGTAGTAGGTCGTTTCCGAAAAGGATGAACTATAGAGTCAGCTAACAATTTGTAAGCAACATTACTACGTTTCACATCAATAATGAAGGAAGAGTAAATACGATCAGCATTCAGCTTGATTTTGCGAATGTTAAGACAAGATGAGTTTAAATTTTACGATTTTTTTAGTGGGTATATATGAGACTGTATAATTGACTCAGTTGTTGATTGAGGGAAAGTTGGAAAAGGTCTTTCCATACCAACGAGATTAAAATCATCAGCACTTTTTTCATTCACCACTTTTGGAGCTAAGGATGCGCTTTCAATATTGTCAGATAAGCAAACTGCCGGGTCAGAAATCCTCTCATCCGCAATGGAAGCTATTGAAGAATCCGTTGAAACGCCAGTTGGCTTAGTAACAGAATTAATTTGTAGTCTCTTATGAGGTTTCTTTGCTAAGAGTACCACCACCTTATAGTTTTCAGTTTGATTTCTTTGACCTGAGCGAAGAAGTCTAGATTGTAATAACGATGACGAAGAAGAAGATTGATCAAGCTCTTGAAGCTTAGGGTTTTGGGATAGCAAGAGTTGTTTTTGTTTTTGATAAGCGGTGTTTGGCTTACAGGACCGGTTAATATTCTTTCAATTGCATCAAAGCATTCGCCTATTGTCTCCGATGACAGTACATCAAAGTCAAATGCTTTTTGTTTGAAAAAATTGCAGAAATATTGTTATAGTGAAAATCTGATTTATTTATTTATTCATTTCATCAAACAGAGAAGAATTTCTCTTACAGACTAATACATTTGTTGTTCATAAAATAAAAAGAAAAAAGGAAAAAAATTAAAATAGAAGGCAATCTTCCTTAAATTAAACAAATGTTATGAAACTATTGAAAGAATTTTTTTTTTACCACAATGGTGGGAAATACAATAAGTTAAATACATACAATTTAAAAGAATCTCTTTTACAGTTTTCGAAAAAAATTCTATCTATTGCAAACCAATTCCAATCTATTGCAAACCAAGTTGGCTTCCCTGATGCAACGAGAGATCGTTTCATTACGACCATAGTTCGTTCTATGAAAACACTCATGAAACAAAATGGAATCTCGAGAATTGATTCTGGGTACACGTATATTAATTAATGATAGCAACGGAGGACATTTAATATGGTAAGAAATTATATCTCTGACAAACATTATCTCGAAGTATTTACGCCGCTGCTCTAAATTAAGCATTCCAAATAACTGTCACCTGGTTTTATACATAAGATGGAGTTACAATTCTCCAATTCAATTTAAAAAATGCGTACCTTGTAAAATTCCTTTGTATTTTTTTAATTCTTTCACACGAGTTTTTATACTGGGGGTTCCAAATTGTACTGCAGTACTCAAGCATTGATCTAACTAAAGAATTAAAAAGCGACTTAAGTGTGTATGGATCATTAGTCTTTAGTGTTCCTCTTAATAAATCCAAGCATCTGGTTTGATTTATTGACCACATAGTCAATGTGTGTCAAGAAGGAAAGCTTTCTATCTAGTTATATAGTTTTGGAGTTTACGGATTTTGTAATGCTTTCTATCAACCCAGATTTTATCATGTTTGGTGCAATAATAATGTAATCCAGCAATTGAAATAAATTAATCGACGTCATTACCTCTAATACCTATGCATTTAACATGCATTTTTTGCAGTTATTAGACACAAGAAACTTTCACATCATTGGAAGTTTTCTTACTCACGAGACTGATTAGGGAATGCATGTCACTATTCGCGGTCCTTATAGGTCACCTCTCATAAGGACGTGTCTATTTAATCGACCTGTCAAAAGCGGTGCCTAACGTACCCAACGCGTTCTATGGGTCGGGCCTTTAATCGGGAGTAAGCTACAGCACTTTCAATATTTCGAAAAAAAATTATTCAGCTCGTTCCAATTGGCTTTCTCATATTGCCACACAATACTTTTAGGGACTTTATCTTCTTTAACGTGGCGGAATACGTAAAATCTACCGATATGATTTAATGGTCCGATTTGCCTAGAGGAGATGATACTATAACCCTGTATTTTTCGGGTAGAGAAGTGAGAAATCGGTGAAGAGTGTTGACCATATGGCCTTCAATATCTGGAACCCGAGTGGGCTCATCTACAAGTTGAGTTAAATGATTTAACTCAGCGAAGATCTCAACATACCTGTCTTCGGTTGTTGTCTGTCCAAGAGTGACGAAGCCAACCAGAAATGTGTATATTAAAATCGATCGCAATTGCGATTGCAATGCGAGGATATTGGAGTCAGATTGGGCTTCAAACTCTTTACAAGACGCATTGCTATATCCAAATTGGTTTTTTTTAAATAATACAATAATGGATGATTTGCTTATGGACGGTGAACTTAAGCCACATTAAATTGAAGTTGGTATTAGAACAGAGGCCGTACTGTGGCTGCAGTTGATAAGCAAGGCCATGTGAAGAAAAGAATATTGGCACTAAGCTATACCCAGGTAGCTTGAACTCTGAGGAATCGGAATCAACACCCACCTGAGTTTTACTCAGTGCCAAAGACACAGCAAAGAAATTCGACCGCAATTCCCTAATGTTGCTAAAATCGACCCGAAATTTACCCGATGCGACGTTATAATTCACAAAAACACACAAAACAAAGTATCAAACTCAAACGCTTTATCTAAGTCCAATCAATAAGTGAAGATATTATTAGAAAAAAGCAAGTTACTAGCGGTGTTATGCCCCGCCAGCAACTTCATTTTAGTTAACCAAAGGAATCAACACCGTTGATTGACGATCCAATTAGCAAACCAACAACCTCATTGCCAGCACACAGCCAGCGCTTCAATATGATAAGAGATCGAATAAAAGAAATGTGTGCTGTGCAGCCATTGAGACTATGAGAGTGGTGTAGGGGAGGAAATGATTAGGAGGTAGGTATTGCACCTAGTGACATGTATATTTTTTTTTTTTTTGTAAAAATTTTTTATCACACTACGCGGCAAGAAAATTTTTGGTTTATTGTTTTGAATTGTTTGGATGATAACGCTTTTTATTTCTATTTGTTTTTACAGTGGAAAAAAACGTAATTTTAGTGGACAGTTAGTGCGGCGCGTGTTATCGCTTTTGATAGCAAATTTGATTGATTGATTATTTTGATCTTTTATTCTTGCTTCTGTATTACAATAAAATAATACTTTTACATAATAAAAATAATAAAACTAGCAATGAGACAAGAATTAAAGTAATGGCACTTTTTATTTTATAAAGAGTAAAAATGGTGATAAATGCCACTTCAAAGAAATTGTTTAACAATAAAAAGAATAGTGTGGGGTGAATCAATACAAATTACATTTAATAATAAAAATTACAATTAATACAGAAGCGAAAATATAAGTTAAAAAAAGCTAAAGTAGCGATGAACTAGAAATGTTGAATTAAATAAATATGAATATGATGATGCATTTTCAATTCAGCCGTATAGTAAATAAATAGATGGTGTGTACGTACTTATTACAAAATTTTTATTTCCTCGTGATCAAACTCAAAAAGCCATGATCTTACTCTATTCAGGAAAGAAGGCAGTGTCAGGGCTACCAAGAATCGTGATTTATCATGATTTTCATGTTTCTTAGACCCAAATCATGTTTTCATGTTTTTGAGTCCAAAATCATGTTTTTTTTGCACAAAACTTTTCCTTATAATCGCAAAATCCAACATGTTCAAGCCTACCCTAAATATTCACAAGTACGGAACTATTTAACTAAATGCAAATTGTAAGATGGACTCTTCGTTTGTAAGTATACCTAATCTTATCTCTAATCGAGTGCTCGAGTAACGCAATATGATGATGAGTAAAAGAGATCAGAGGATGGAACAGTTTTTTTTTTATTTTTCAATCGTTCACTTCACTTTCAATGCTTTTTGTTTTCTCGATATCATTTTGCTTTCAACATTGAGAATTGAGTTCAGCTTCAGAAATTGCCAATTGCAGAAAATGGAAACACATATTTTGGCTTAAAAAATCATGTATTTATATTATTAAAATCGCATTTGGCCAATTTAAGTTTTTGTTCTCTAGACAATGGATAATAAGACCCATGAATAAGTACAAAACTGTTTAATGAGTTTTGTATTTGATCCACGTGTTTTTTTTTTTATCAATTAAAAGATTAGTAAAACGTTTAACGGTGAAAACACTTTCTGTATTACCTCAGATGCACATTTCGGAAGCAATGCTTCCATCGTCAATGAGATTTATAAATTAAATTAAATTATTTGTCAAAAAATTAATAAAAGAAAATAACAAAAATGTTTCTAAACAAAATTGCAGTTGAGTTGAGTTGAATCTATTAAAATTTTTTTGAATATTGAATCTTTGATTGGTATATCATCACTATTCATTAGATTATTTTTGTTTTTAAATATATAAAATGATTCAAAAGCATCTTATTCATAATTGCTCTTTACATTCCTTATTAATTTTAAATTTTGCGAACTAAAACTATGACTATTTTCTTGCATTTATGTTCTGCAACACTTGACTTTTCTTTTTCATTATAAATATTAAAGATGAGCAAAATGTTCTTTAAATGTTTTTAGAATAGGTCTTCTTGTCTGTCATATCTATATTCTTTTGTACAATCATTACATCCGATTGAATAAATTCCTGATTTTTGAAGTTGTTCAATTTTATCTTTAGATCCTCCAATCAGATTTTTTATTTTTATCTCGCTGCACTGATTGATTGGAGGATCTAAAGATAAAATCATTGCTTCCGAAATGTGCATCTGAGGAAATATAAAAAGTGTTTTAACAGTTAAAAATTTTATTAATCTTTTCATTTATCAAAACTGTTTATTTTTGTTTTAAGTTTCGTTACTTTTTTGCTTTTATGTTTTAATTAATAATTAGAATAAACTGTTAATTTATTACATATGTTTGTTCTACTCATGATATGATTTCCAAATACTCTATTTGAATTCTTTCTTTTATTTTTGATTACGAGATTGGTCTGTCATGTAAGACGAGTAACACCACAAATTTTTCTAACAACATACTTTTGCAAAATAGCTATTGGAAGTATTCTAGAGTAGTAAGAACTTCCCCAACAGCTTAATCCATACTCTAACTTGTAGTGGAAAATTCCAAAGTAAACTATTCTCAAATACTTACTGTTTTTTATACATACTTCTTAAGACGATGTATAGCACGAAGAGAGCATAGAAGATACTGCTTAAGTTTATTTATGTGGTAACACCAACTCATATTTTGATAAAAATCTTCGTTGGACAGGAATATAATTTTTGAGCTGGCGGGGTCGCATACACAAGTAAGGTCACAATGACGAGGACAATAAGGTTCATGGAATGTTATGTCTATATCAGGATGCTGCATAGAACTCAAATTGAAGAACATTAGTTTGGTCTTGTTGCTGATTGATAGTTTGTGAGCGGCAAACCATATTCTAAGAATATGAACGTCTTTGTTGATATCAGCAATTAAGTTATGAGGGTAATTGGAAACGTAAGCAATACCTAAGTCCTCTGCAAAAGCTTGAACTTTGCCACAAAAATTTTGGGAAAAAAGAAAGTTTATGTAAAAAAGGAATAAAATAGGACCAAGGACAGATTCTTGAGGTACACCAAGAGTAAGAACATTACATGAACTGAACTTTTCTTTAATACTTACTTTTTGAGATCTTTGCTTTAAGAAACACTCAAACCAGCTTAAAATAATACCACGCAAACCCGCACGATACAGTTTGTCCAAGAGTAGATTGTGGTTTACCGTATCGAACGCCTTGGTTATGTCTACAAAAGGACCCGAACAAAATTGTCTTGTATCTAGACCTTTTTTAATTAAAGGACAGAATTCTAGGAGAGCATCTTCAGTGGAGACTCCATCTCTGAAACCGTATTGATCTGGGTTAGAAAAGTTTATCCTTTTTAAGTTACTAATTTTGCGATTTTTCATTGCTTTTTCAAAGACTTTAGACACTGATGACAACAGGGAAATAGGCCTATAATTATTCTTTGTTACTTTTTTTATATAAAGGAATAACATGGGGTATCTTAAGTTTATCAGGAAAGTTGCCTGTAGTAACACTCAAGTTGAAAATTTGAACCAAAAACATCGATTACATTCAGAGCTATCTTCTTGAGAAGCAAATTGGAGAAATTATCTTCAACCTGTGAATTAGAATTATCCAACTTATTAATAATTTGAAGAATTTCAAAAGCTGAAATCGGATTGAAAACAAAGCTATTACATTGAGATTCATCATGATTTAAAACAGAATTAATACAGCTGTTGCATAAAAAATTACCAACATTGAGCGAAGATAAGCTACCAATAGAGCAGAAATAGTTGTTGAACACATTTGCAATCATTGTATGATCATACAGATCTTCACCATCAATGTTTAAAATTATGGGCTTTGGAGCATCGGAGCAGTTCATATTAATTAAAAAATAGTATGATTAAGATAAGATTTTTAAGAGCTGATCGCTTACTCATCATAACTTTTTTCTTTGCATCTTGCGACGAAAGTTTAACACATATTATCTTGTTGTGGGGTTTGTTGTAGGTTACACCGGAGCCAGAATGATTACCATGAGCACTCTTCGAAGTTCGAAGAAATGTGTTTAATGTAGGTTTGCTTAATATCATCTTTTATAAGAGACACATTCAGTGCATTATCAAATATTTATGTATGTTATCATCGTTGACGTCATGAACACCAGTAATTTCAATCTCATTCTCTAAGAACTTTTGCTCTCTCCATTTTAATCGACTCTCTAGACTTACTATTTTCTTTTTCAATGTATGGTTTTCTTCTTTGAGTTGTTCAACGGTGGAGAGAAAATCACAATTGATTTTTTTCAAAAGCAGTATTTCTATTTCTTCAAGCAGTTGATATTTTGGAACACGGCAGTGATGAGAAAAACGACAATCTTAATAAAAGTTCTCAGAGCTTGGCCACATTAACGGTGGAATGATAGATTGTCGGTGATAGACAATAGATAGAGGAAAATTCAACTATGCTCATGAAACTCGGCGCAGAAATGAAAGTTAAATAGTGATCTTCGTTGTTGTTTAAACATGATTTTCAATATTACTAAAAGTGCGACAAGAAGCTTTTAGTTTCCCTTCATTGAGTCTGCTTTCATTCCAACGATTGTTTAAATGTAGTTAAGAAGTTCATTGGTGCGCATGGCGATAAATGGTTAGCATGTCTAAATGTTTAAAAGAGAATCAACAGATTTCAAAAAAATGTCCTAATATTGTATTCGTTTTTTCAGAACCTTGATTTTGGACGATAGTCGTTTTAAGAAAAGCGCGTTTCAATAGGCAATTGAACAGTAAACCTGCACCTTTAACAAGCACATCAAGATGCCAAGAGTAAGTCATTTTCAGTTAGTAGTAAGCCGATTGCGTATCTTTAGCTCAACTCCTAAACTTCTCTCCTACTTCTTACACTTTGCGTATATTATTAACTTTCGTGCTACCAATGACATTAACAGCACACCTTTCAATAGACAGCTAAATGCCTCCTGATAATTTTGATTACTCAGTTTTTCCTTCCAATACGCACATCGATGTCGTACATCAATAACCCGACACTACCACCAATATTTTGTTTCTGTGTTTTAATTTAAATCCGGATAGGCGGTATCCTATAGAAATATGATTCCCAGCATCCGAAATGAAGGGTCTCCTACTTCCGAATCCAGTTTTTTTCGGACCGCCATATTACTACCTCAAATGAAATGAGACCAACCCAAAACTTTACTGCCTTTATCTATCAAAAAATTGGGGCTACTTTCTCACAAGAAAACCACCTCCTGAAAGCTAAACGACAAATTTCGAAATTTTTGGATTTGGGTAAACTTACTCCGCCTAAAATATTGCTAAATGCTGACTATAATCGTAAAATATGTGCCAAGAAAACGAAAAGACACCTTTCCCGGGATTATAACGAAGATAAATGCCTTTGGACCCAAATTCAAAATGTAGGTTATACCTACATTCAAATATAGTATGCCTGCAAGAACCATGGAGACTTTCGTGACACCATTAGCTGTTGCTGTGAGAATTATCTCCTTTTATTCAATTTAATTGAATTCATGAGCACTGAGCAGTCACGACTGGCATTGAATGAATTATAGCCTCTCAAATTCCAAGCTTTTTTTATTGTATTTTTTTAATGATAGATCCGCTGTAAAATATGTCGACATTTTTAGGGTTAACTTGTTCAGCAGAATTGTTTGTTTAAAAAACATGTTTATCATACTCCTTGTTGACCTTCAGTTTATATTCGCTTGTTTTGTTTGGAGCAATTACTTTGCTACCGACTTTAAAAGGGAAATGAAAGCAATATATGGTGGTAAGAAGTTATGATCATTGTCGAACAAAAGTTATGTTTTTTCTGAACAATTGAGTACTTCAAAATTTGACATGTTTATTGTTTTTTTTTCGGCTGCGAATAGAATATCAAGCTGTGTTGACATTATAAGTTATTTTAAGCCAAAATATCGCTTCTCTATAATATGGTCGCCCGTGCGTCGTATGTACTAATATTTACATCACTCTGCTCACCTTAAAGGAATACCGTAATGAAACGGTCTGTGGTTTGAAATTATCTGGAATCTCTCAATCCGACTTGGCATGCAATTAAGGAGTGAAAAATATCTTTCTTACCAAATAGTTTGAAATAAAATGGATCAGCCATAAATATCTACGACAGTTGCATCTGTTAAATTTGATAGGAACACAAACTTTTATCCGTATAATCGTTTTTATCTTTTGCCTAAATTGAATTGAAACTCATTTTATCAGACTTTGCTTATTTTACAATGAGTTTGGGGAAGCTCATCTGACAAAATTTATAATGATTAATGACCGCGGAATAATGATATGTAAATATATTGTAGGTATATACATCTATTGAGACGCTACAGCACACCAATAAAGTAAGGTATAACAACGAAAAATCCCACAGAAAACATTTTTCTTAACCAGGTTTCTTATAATACCAGAGATATGCTTCCAATCTGAATAGTTACGTACAGCTCAGAAAAATGATTAAAATAATCTAATCGCAAAAAAAAAAAAACAAAAACAAAATCTTCTTCGTTCTGGAGCAGCAGGATAAAGAAGTAGTCGAAAAAAGTAACATAACTTTTGATAATAAATCAAAATGATAATTGACTTATTTTTAAATATACCTTATTAGGGCATAGGCACAAACGACACGATGTGAAAATTGTGTCAAAAATACATATGAACATTTACCGAAGTAATAAATCCTAAAGGTTCACCCAAACCAAAACGTTTTTGCAGTTACGGCAGCGGCATTTGCAGTTGTCAAAATTTGTTTACACAGCGGCATATGAGAGTACCCACACCAACGCGACGAAGTAGCAACGACAGACTTCATACGTGCAGCGTTTTTGTCGCTTCCGATGTTGTTTTTTTTTTTTTTTTTGCAAACGCGAATTTCTTTTAACAGTTATTTCCATTATATCCAATTTATTTTCCTAAAATCCTTAAAAAATCACATTATTACCACAAAAGCAACACTTACAATTGTTGGTGGTAATCATATTGATTTGTAATTCATTAAGATTCGGATAAAAATGTGCCAAAAAACTTAACTCTTTCCAAGGACTAATCAAACAACAATCTCTACAAAGCATATTCAACTTTAAATCTACAAAAGGCATGGACCCAATAGTAGAAATACTAGAAATACAAAAAAATCGATTTTGGCAAATGCAACAAAATCGGATAGTCAATAAACATAGCTGATATATCTAAGATCTATGTTAACGACGATGCTAATCGAGGAGCGGAACCTAGCAGCAGTAGTGGTTTCTTTGTAAAACAGTGATTTGAACACTTGAAAATATTGGAATTAAATTTGCGACTTGCAGCCAGTCGAAACAAGAAAATAACTCCGTTTATGATGCTTTTAAGCGAGGATATACCCTTATCATCGAAAATTCTCCGCCGTATTCTTGATGAAAACATCAGTGCTAGCACATTGGAGCTTAAAATTTGGGCATTAAATAATCAGACAAACATGTAATGTATCTATTGAACTTTTGATACCCTGTACCCTACTTAGTAGTTTGATTTCATAATAAAAGTATTGCAAGGGGCAAATATTAGTAATAATAATAATGAAGATTAATAGAGGTCAGTCCTCGACGGCAAACCGTAGGAATAGGATTCCCACTACTGCTGCTATTAGTCCTGTTTTATTATTGATCTGATCCGGATCAGATCATGGGTTTATTAGCGTTACAACAAGAAAGCGAAGTCCTGCTTTTTATTTGGATCTATTTTTGTGATCTAAAAATTAGTTCTTCTATTTCACACAAGAGGAGACTTTCCATTGAAAACGTTGGTATCATTTCCACTATTTCCAATAACAACAGTATTGCCACATGAAAATTTTTATCTGTGTGAAATGAAATTTATTTTAGATAGATAGCGAGAAACTTCACATCTATTAATTTTTGTATAATAGGTACATGACATAATGAAAAACTTTTACAAAACTAAACATATTATATTCGTGAAATTAATAAGAATTTGTGCAAAAAATGTATATTTGACAAAGTGCATGACTATCATTTTTTCCTAAAAAAAGAACAAAAAATTAACCAATGAAAAAAAAGTTCGTAGGGCAACTCTGCAACTCTTTCGAAATTTCAGTTGAAAGAGCGAGTTTCTCACAGCTTCCAACTGGAAATAATAAAAAATGTGATGATCTAAAGCTGTTTTATTATCAAGATCCGATCCGGATTGGATCATTGTGATAATAAAACACGGCTATTATTATATTACTGTCCAAAAAGTTAAAGAGAAACTTTGTTATCCTCCACTGAATTCCATCTCACAAGGTTCAAAACTTTTTATGGCAGATTACACTCAAAAACATCTGAATTCATATTGAACCTTAACAGGAAAACCTTCAAAAGTTGGACCGAAATATTAACTGACCACTGTTCTCTAAAAAAACATCTATGTATTAACTATATTTTAATAAAACACGATACTTAGTTCGTATAGTCGATATTCGAGTCCATCTCACTTCATACTGCCCATCATTTCCCATATATATGGTGTTCCGTATCGTGTATTATCCTTTGGGGTGTGATTCTTGGTCATATTCTAAGAAAAAAATTATAATATTTATAAATTATAATATAATACAGTAAAGCTCGTTTCTCAACTTTGACATCACTATTTAACAATTTAATAAAAGGCTAACTTTGGTGTACCCTGACCGTTTTTGGATTTATTTGTGGATGTTTGAACCCCATAACTCTTGTCTTACTTGTAGTCTTGTAATATTTGAAACTGTATTTAAATTGGACTCCTATAGGCTAAGGGTTGCCAGATTTTCAGTTAGGATAAAGTTCCTGGTATCTTCGTTGTGCTCTACTTGAATTTCCATTGCAAAACTCATATAAAAAAAAAGCCTGCGTTGGCACTTGTTATAATTGTATTTGTATAAAATACATAAAAAACTACTAAAAATGCCCATATTATTGTTTTATTCAAACAAACAAAGCTAAATTTTTTTTTTTTTTTAAATTTTACCCGTTTTGTATTTTTCTAAGTATCACATTTTTTTTTTACTATTGTTTTGTTCAGCGAAAAAAAAAAATAAAGAAACTCTATGTTTACCAGGCATTTTCTAAAAAAAAATTACCTCAAAGTCAAAACTTTGTTTCGGGAAGAAAATTTGAACACCACTTAAAATGAAAATCTGGCAACCTTAAATCTATGGAAGCTCAACTTAAATACAGTCTGAAAGGTTGTTCTCTCTTCAAAAAATTAAGTCTAAGATTAGGTCTCTATCATCAGTATTGACAGAGAAATCGAATTTAACACAGGTCAGGGTACACAAAAGTTAGCCTTTTTTTAAATTGCCAAATTGTGATGTCAAAGTTGAGAAACGAGCTTTACTGTATAATAATTTTTTTCTTAGAATATTACCAAGAATCACACCCCAAAGAATAATAAACGAGCTACGGAACACCCTGTATAATATCCTAACTGTTTACAAATGGCAACTCAAACCATTCGTGTTTTGAAGAGGCCTAGAATTATGCAGTTCTTATTTATGTCGCTCTTTGAATTTTATACTTTAGAATAAGAGACAAGACACAAGAATAGTCTTGTTCTGTCCATCAGATAGGCAAGTCACGTATTTTTTTGTTTAAGCCGGAGAAAATAGATTTGGTTTTTTTATATATATTTTCCCACTTCCGCGTTTTGTTTTAATGGAAAGTTAAATACATTTTGGTCCTTTGAATCGGTAGTGAAAAAAAAAATCGGAGTTCAAAGTGCAAATAATAATGGAACCAGCGCTAGCACCCAGGAGGTAGAAAAGGAATTCTACAAAGGAATTTACGCAGAAGCACAAAAATTTAACCACGCGGACAGATGGTTTTTGGTGAAAAACTGCACTTAGGGATATTTGCAGCTCACAAACAAAATCTATTTCGAATAATAATATTCCTTTAATAAAATAAACAAACTTTTCGGTGCCTTGCCACCACCATTTCCAGCATTTTTCGGTGATATACAACCACCACATCTCGCTAGGTAGTTATCTGTTATATAAGTATTCATTTGTATATTTTTCTATTAGGCGGAGCAAAATCGCATCGTCACCTCCAAGTGGTGCCCGCTGGATAACCAACTAACGACGAGCGTTGGATCAATTGATCCACGAGCTGTGTCACCTGAGTTATCTTTTCAGGAACTAGGAGCAAAGAAAGAAAAAAATCACTCTGAATGTACCAGCCCAACAATAAATCCAAGAGCGTCTGACACATATTGTGCGGCACACTGGTCAGCGTCTGATTCCAGTGGGACGGCTGAATATAAAATGCGAATAGAAGTAACTGACCTATTTGTACCATAAAAAAAAGTTTAAATAATTTATGGCAATTAACAAAACAAACAGATTTATTACCCCAGGTGGCACTCTAGCAAAACTGGAAAGTCCACTCTCTAAAGAGATCGGTTCTACGGATTCTGGGGAGGACCACTTATTGCTTAAAAATTTTGAAAAATCGAGTACGAAAATACAGAGAACTCCGCCAAAAAACTATTCCCAAAGGGTTACACCTTCGAAAACCCCAACTAAGACAAATGACGTAAAAGTCATTAGCCAAAAAGAAACCAATGTCTCTGAAATGATCGACACTGCAGGACAACAGAGTTTCAAAGAAATCAAAGAAAACTGCCAAACCGAATCAAAAGATTACTTTGATGGCAAAAGGAAATAGCAGCAAGAAAGAAACTTGAAGCCTTAGTTCAAAGTCTTCAGGAGCAAGTAAAAAGACTCGAAGAAAAGGTGTCCCTATTTGACAAGGAACACAAGTCTACAAGATACTGTTACTGTCTATCAAACGGAGTAAGAAGAGCTTTTATTTATAACTGAAAGAAAAAGAAATAAGCGCACTGCTAAAAAACGAAAAGCGGAAGGTAGCCCCGAATTGCATACAAAGAACCAGCAAACCTCGAAAACTGAAAATAAAAAAGACTAGGGTACTACAAAGAATAATGCAAATAATGTGCTAGCCAATGCTAAACCGAAGTCTTTGTCTAAAGGCAACAGAAAAACTGTACCACCACCAATTATGATCACAGGATTCCCAAATTTTGGAGATCTTAAGAAAATTATTGAGAAATGTACTAAAAAAGCATGCAAATATACATCGTATAACAAAGACAATTGGAAAGTCAATGTCGAGGAAGATGATGACTATAGACTGGTCACTGAGGAACTAAGCAAACATAAAATTCAGTGGCACTCGTATGAAAACAAATCCACAAGACCAATAAAAGCAGTAGCCAGAGGCCTACATTCCTCATGTTCTCCAAAAGAATTAGTAGAAGACCTTGTTCAAGCAGGCTTCCAAGCCCTTGATGCAGTCAATCTTATTAAGAATGAGACTACTAAGAACTCTGCTGGGGAACCAATAATAATAAAGAGATCCCCGCCTTTATTCACGCTATTTTTCGACAGCAAAACAAAGTCTTGAAAATGTCTATAGTATTCGATCAATCTTGGGCATAAAAGTCAAAATTGAACCACTGCGAAAATCAAAAATTGTTCCGCAGTGTAAACGATGCCAGGCATTTGGCCACACCCAAAAATATTGCAACCGCGAGTTTGCTTGTGTTAAGTGTGAAGGAAAACACGCAACTTAAAACTGTTCATCAAGCAAAGAACAGAAAGCAAAATGTGTAAACTGTCAAGGTTATCACCCTGCAAGCTATAGAGGCTGTCCAGTTTCTAAAAGATTTCAAAAATCCAAAAGCAAAATGACATCCGGTGAAATAAAGCCTAGCAATTCAGCAAACACAAAAAGAACTCCTGAAGCTGAAGATAAAGGTAAGAAAGAACTGCCTAAGGAAGCTGTTAAAAGCGAAAACGACGAAAATAAATCCTATTCAGATTGTTAAAAACGTGTGGAAGAACGAAGAAACTTCCATTAAAGAAATTCTTGAACTTATTCTTAAAAGAATTGACAATCTGGATTTGAACATCAAACGGCTAAGTGAAGAAGTCGCTCTTAAGAAACAATGATGGACAGAACACTAAAAATTTTAACATGGAATGCGAACGGTCTTTTACACCATTTATC
The DNA here is from genome assembly GCA_949752695.1 of Melanostoma scalare. Classification (NCBI taxonomy): domain Eukaryota; kingdom Metazoa; phylum Arthropoda; class Insecta; order Diptera; family Syrphidae; genus Melanostoma; species Melanostoma scalare. The sequence goes on along the minus strand of OX456985.1, from coordinate 97,921,880 downwards.
AGAATTAATAATCTTCTTAGACATCGAACACATAGATATTTGTCTGGTGTCCGAAACTAGAGGTGGATCGGCAATCCTGATAAAAAAGAGCTTAAAACACCATGAAGAAGCTATGTTTACAAACGAGAATATGAGAGTAACAATAATTAGTATTGGTATGAACAAAAAGACTTCAAGTTGGCATCAAAATACTGCCCGCTAAGGCGTTCCCCGACTGAAGATGATTATACAGAACTGATAAATTTACTAGGACATAACTTCCTTGTTGGCGGTGACTTCAATGCTAAGCACACCCATTGGGGATCTAGACTTCTAACAACAAAGGGCAGAAGGCTTTACAAAGCATGCCTCAAATACAATTGCTAGTTTTATTCTTCCAGATCACCAACCAGGCCAGTAACCATCGGATACTAGTAAAATACCAGACCTTGTTGACTTTTTCATAGTTAAAGGCATCAAACGAAACCACATAACAGTCGAAAGTAATTATGACCTATCATCAGATCATACACCGGTGATTTTATCACTTAATGAATCAGAGATAATGGAAAAAAGTAATCATAAGCTTGTGAACATCTTGCGAAAGATTTTTTTTAAGCCATTCCCAGCAAGTACATCTGAAAACAGCTTACAGTTTATTGATAAAGTCGATGAAGTTGACATACCAATTGTCACACTCAAAGAAATAAAAAGTATGTGTCGGAATCAACTATCGAACAAAAGATCACCTGGGTACGATCTAATAACTGCTCAGGTTATGAAAGAAATGCCATCAAAAGCCTTCATAAAACTCCAATTCATAATAAATGCATGCCTAAAGACCCAATATGTCCCACATCATTGGAAAATTGCTGAAGTAATTGTTATGCCAAATCAAGGTAAGCCACCAACAGAAGTGACGTCTTACAGACCAATATCGCTTATACCTATAATGGCAAAAGTCTTTGAAAAATTGCTACTGAAAAGACTAAGCAAAGTCATAGAAGAAAGAATCTAATCCCAAATCATCAGTTTTGATTTAGAAATAAACATTCCACGATTTTAAAGTTCATAGAATAACGGGTGCAGCTGGAAAAGCATTAGAAGAAAAACAAGTATGTTCGGCTATATTTTTAGATGTTGCTCAAGCATTCGACAAGGTATGGCATGAGGGGCTAGAGTACAAACTGCAAAGGGACCTACCGAGGCAGTACTACGAAATACTAAAATCTTATATCTCAAACCGGCTCTTCAGAGTACGGTATGATCAAGAATATTCAAAGCTAAGTAAAATAGAAGCCGGTGTTCCACAAGGAAGCGTCCTAGGAACTACCCTGTATTTGCTATATACAAGAGATATTCCAGTGGATAACAACACCATTATGGCTACTTTTGCAGATGATACTGTAATTTTGGCATCCAGTAAGTGCGTCGTCAAGGCTGCTGAGAAATTGCAAAATGCCGTCGACACCGTTAGTGATTGGACCAAAAAATGGCTTATCAAGCTCAATGAAGCTAAATCTGCACATATAAACTTTACAGGACTAGTAAGAAAGCTCTGTACAAAATCTAGAAAAAGTCAATTTAATACGATTAATTTTAAAAAATTGCTGTGAGAAACTCAACATAAAAGCAACATTAACGTCGGCGAGTTGAAATACATGTAAGTCGTAGCATTTAAGACAATTAAAATATAAAGTAAAGGTCCCGGCAAATATAACCTCTAAAATAAATGAGCAAACGAGTGTTTGAAGTTACTTCCCCTGTTCATTTTAACAACCCTAAAGGCGGACCTTCGAAAACTTTATTCGAAATGGCACCAGGCATCAGTGTTGACCAAATGAAAGAAATCCTAGCGGAAAGTAACGCCAAGCTCGTCTATGAACTAGTTTCAAAAGCCGACTTTCAACTGCTCTATAATGATTTGTCCGCACTGAAAGTAAAACAGGAGGAGATCTCCGCAAAGGTTGTTTATTTGGAAAACCGCAACCAGTTGCTGGAGTCGCAGATCGACAGTCATTATCTTCAAATTAAAGACTCGAGCAAATGCATTAAAAGTATTAAGAAACTCAAAAAAGCTGAAAGGAACTAAAGTAAGCATCAACAAAGACCTACCACATACCGCACGCCAAAGAAAAAACAAATTGCTAGCCGTCTTGAAGATTCTCCGCGTGACGAGACCGAAAATGAAAATATTCGTGAGAGACGATAGGCTGTATGTTGAAGACACTATTTTCACTTGGGAACCATCACAAGGATTAAAGAATGGAAGCAATGGCGACAGTTTAGATATATTAAAGCAATTAATGGGTGAGATTCCAAATGCATTATTAGGTCTGTTCGTTGAACTTTCCCCAGGGTTGACCCAGGTTTTCTTGACAACCCCATGAGTTGTCAAAAAAACCTGGGTTTTCCAGTCCTCAAAAAACGCTAAACCACAAATCGCCACACATCCCTGTCATTTAAATAAAAACACATGCCATTTGACAGCCCTCAAATCGGCACAGCAAAAAGCTAGGGCGAGTTTGGGGAAAACCTGTGGCAAACCTATGGCTCAAAAAACACTCAATTTGACATTCAGTGTGAATTTAGGTTTCTCAAAAAACGCTTTGTGGCGACCCCATGGCGACCCTAGGGCGTCAACGAACAAACCTATTATTGTTGCTAAACAAATTAAAAGGTGACAACATTGCTGAAATGTCATCTTTAGTAGATGGCAGAAACGTCAGACTGCAAAATTATAAAGCTGTAAGCACAATGGGCACAGGAGCCGCTGTACAAGTTGCGGGTGAATACGCAAGTAGGTGTTCACACCGCGAATCGTCTAATTGAGATGAATCCGTCTGCCAGGCGAACATTAATTTTGCAACGCTTAAAATCTTAAGTTATAATGTCGCTGGGCTAAAAACAAAAATTTATATACTGAATTTTTTAATTATATAAAGGAATTTGATATATTTATTTTATTTGAAACTTTTGTTATAAACTATGATGAAACAAGTTATAAGAATATATTTAATAACTATGAATTAGAATGTATAGCAGCTGTCAAAACAAACATATTTGGTAGAGGAAGTGGTGGCGAACTATTCGGATATAAGAAACACCTCAAACATGCTGTAATCAATTATAAAAACATAGAACATAACCGAATAATTGAAATCAAAATTGAAGAGAAGACTCACTACGTTGTTCCTATTTATTTGAACTGCAGCCATTGGCAACGCGACTTTAACAAGCTGAGAGACCTTACTAATATCCTAGGACCTGCAAATCTGATGCTAATTGGTGATTTTAATGGGAGAATCGGCTTATCACAAAACAATTTTAATAGCGGAGTTGACACGACTTTCATTTATTGCGATTGTAAATCAAAAGACGAGGTGTGTGATTCGAAGGGGATTAAAATACTGAAGCTAACTGACGCTTTAGACTGTCGGGTACTAAATGGAAGCAGCGAAGGGGATCGCGATGGCGAATATACATTTATCCGTGGAACAGCTTGCTCAGTGATAGACTATTGCTTTGTATCTGGAGACTGGAACCTCTTTTTTAGTCAGTTTAGAGTGGCAGCAAAAACATTCTCAGACCACATGCCGTTAGAGGTAACCTTTAACACAAAAACGCTTCGGGTAGAACCTAATGACCCTGCGATTGATCTTCCTCCGAAGCTACTCTGGAAAGATAGCTACAGAGAATTCTATCATAGAAATCTATACATACAGCTTGAAACACATGTAAGCATACACGGTCTGTGCAATCTGGAGATAGAGACCTTAACCAATGCTATCAAAAAAGCGGCGCCACAAGGAAATCGGTGAATAAAGCTTTGACTAACAATCAAAAGTGGTTCGACAGTGAATGTGCGAGGGCTAGAAACTTGTCCTTTGCGTACTTGCGTTTATTCAGAACATATAACAACTGCTACTTTAGAAGCCTCTATGCAACAGCAAACAAAAACTTCAAAGAGCTTTGTAATGCTAAAAAACGACATTTTGATGAGAGAAACATTGAAATAATAAATAAAGCGAAAACGTCAACGGAATTCTGGAAAGCAGTCAGAATTGTTAGTGGCAGAAGGGCATTAATAGCTTCGGGTGTACGCATTGAAGAACTGAAAATTCATTTTACGAATCTGCTGAATGTCAACCAAATAGCTCCATCGTTTCACAACGCAGCACTTTTAATTTTGGATGAATATCTAGATGCACTTATCGCGCAATCTGAAATAGAAAGGGTTATTAAAAAAGCCAAAGATGATAAAGCACCAGGAGAAGACAGAATACCATTTGAATACTTTAAAAACCTTCCAACAAAATACATACGACAACTAACATTGGAGTATAACAGAATTTTTGAGACAGCTGACGTTCCTGCTAGCTTTCAAAAAACCATAATCTTCCCGAATCATAAAAAAGGTAATCTTAACAATCCAGTAAACTATAGAGGAATATCATTTTTAAATACAGTGGCAAAGATCTTTTGCTCAGTATTATACAACAGACTCAGCGAGTGGGTTGAATGAACAAAATTTTAAATGTTTTTCAAGCGGGGTTCCGAAAAAACAACTCCACAGTTGATCAAATTTTTTCATTGATGAATATTGCTGACATTTATAAAAAGAAAAGGAAAAAGTTATAAGCTTTTTTTGTCGATTTTCGAGCAGCGTTCGATTCAATACCACGAGAAGCACTCTTTTATAAGCTTTACAAATATGGAATCTCAACAAAAATTGTGTCGATCATAAGAGCAATGTACAAAGAAAATACAGCACGAGTTTGGGATGGAACATCGCTTTCAGATGAGTTTGAAACGTCGATGGGCGTCAAGCAAGGATGTGTTCTAAGTACCCTCCTCTTCATTTTATACATAAATGATATAACTGATGCCGTCAAAGGTGGTGTATCCGTGGGAGGAAAGAATATTCCAGCGCTGATGTTTGCAGACGACATCGTTTTTCTAGCGGAAACTATTGATGGGATGCAGCTGATGGTAAATAGGCTTCAAGAGTATTGTAAAACATGAAATTTGTCGCTAAATCTTTCAAAGTCGAAAATGATGATATTAAGAAATGGAGGTGGGAGATACTCCCGGAGTGAGAAACGGACGTTCGATGAGGAGCCGATAGAAATCGTAAAGGAGTATAAATATCTGGGAGTCTTGATTACCGCCAACTTAAATCTGGAAAATAATCTTCAAGCCAAATTGGCGGAAGCTCAGCGTGCAATTTGTTCTGTGTGGAGAAGTTGTATTATAAAGAATAATGTTTCACATGTTGCTAAATACAAAGTTTTTCGAGCAACCGCAATCGCAATCCTGTTTCACGGCGCTCAGGTATGGGGATATTGCTCTTTTAAAGCAGTAGAGAAGTTTCTCCGTTTTTTTATAAAAAGTACCTTTCGACTACCAAGTAATGCTCCAAATTATATGATTCACCTTGAGACAGGTATAGCACCGCTATTTTTGGACACACTTAAATTACATTTTAATTACGTGACAGGACACAGGAGTTATGGCAATGAAAAACACAGAACCTACTACAGTAAAGAAAACTACTTCCTAAATGATAAAACCTACTTCCTAGCTGAAAACACTTCTGCAAAAATTAGTTTGATTTTCAAAGCGAGGGGTGAACTCATCGGTTTGAATTACATTCCACATCGACCAGAGCTGCCAATATTGTGTGATCTATGCAATCGCAAAGAACGTGAGGATGTGTTTCATTTCCTGGGAATGTGCCCAATACTTAAGGAGTTCCGAAAGCGCTTCTTCGGCGCTGAAAATCTCAATTTAGATTAAACAATCAGCATCCTGAATGGGGAACGAGGTTGGGATCGTCTTTACGAGTATTGTCTGAATGCCTTCCGTTACAGAACATGTATAGTCCGAGAAAGTTTTTAATACTTTGCTTTCAAATTTAGTTAAAAAAAAAAAGTAATAATAATAATAATAATGTATACTAGTTTTTTCATATCTTTTATAAAATAAATGTTAAAATGGTAGACGGCTTTCGGCCAAACCATTTACAGACTTATGTAACGTTCAAAAAAATTAAGAAAATGAAAATTGTATTACTATTGAAGTCAATAAATCTAATCTAATCTAATCTAATCTAAAAAAAATCTAAAAAATCTATAAACTCTACAAATAAAAAGTTAAGCTACGTACAAATATTCATCAACAATCAAGCTGTACCTTACGCCAATACGGCCAAATACCTTGGGATGAATTTGGATGCAAAGCTAAAATGGAAAGAACATATCAAAAAGAAAAGGGAAGAGCTCAACTTGAAGTTTAGACAAATGTACTGGTTACTCGGTAGAAATTCTGACTTATCTGTCGAAAATAAAATAATGCTTTATAAACAAGTACTTAGACCTATTTGGACCTATTAATACAATTATGGGGCTGTACAAAGAAAACAAATACTGAAATCATCCAAAAGTTCCAAAACAAAGTCCTTCGTGGAATAGTAAATGCACCATGGTATATAAGAAATAGCGATTTACATCGTGACCTACAAATAGAAACGGTTACAGAAGAATTGTAAGAAAACATGCATTATCATGTATCACACAATCAGCGACTGCATAGTCATATCAACTCTGAAATGGAGTCCATATTAAATACGAGAGGCAATGTTCGGAGATTGAGAAGAACCAAGCCACACGAGCTAATGGTCTAAAAGTTATGGGAAGCATTAAAAATTTAAGCTTCCCTTAAAGCGATTATATTATTGAGAAAGAAAAATCTGTTGTCGATCGTTCATAGATTGGTTCTGATTACGAGGAGGTATTCATCTGGTGCTTTCATAAGGGAAAAGGTCATCAATGAATTCGCTAATGAAAAGTCATGCAATTGGTAGGTAGCCTGCAGTTCAAGTTGAATCTTGTGCGTTGTTTTCAAAAGAAAACAAAATGCACAGCAAAATCCCCTTTGAGAAACGCTAATCAGGTAGCGACAAAATAAAGTATGAGAAAACAACCCTTTCTTTTCTCTTTCTTCTAAATGTCGAATGTCTATTTTTCGGTGTCACGCTTATTTCGTCTTCATTGTTTTGATTTATTTCTTTTGTTCTGGAATGATTTAGTTTCCATTTTGTGATTAAAGAAGACAGTTGTGCAGTTTGTATAACTCACAATAGATGTAACAAGTAAACAACAACGGACAAGGTGTTAGATTATAAGTCTGCAATGGTAAATTATTTAAATTCTGTTTCACGGTTTTGAAATAATTGATATTCTCTTATTGATTCAGATCTCAAATCAACAGGAGAAGAAACTCATAGGCTGCTCTCATCATTATAATTTTTTTTAATAATGTTATTTTTGTATTTATTGAATAATAATAAATACCTACTGTATTACATTTTCTAGAATTTACTCAAACTGATTTCAAAATGTAATAAAACACGAACGTTCATCTCTCAAATGCATTCATTATTTGCATTATCTATGCATTTACCCAACTGCGTTCTTTTTTTTTCAATACTGAAAAGGAGTATGCTAATATATGAACACATTTCAGTAAAAATTCCCATAGTGGAAATCATTACACACCTAGAAGCAGCTTTTTCACTCACGAAAAAGAGGCCATGAAAACGAAGATGCCATGGGCATGGTGATTTCCTTACATCTTATTCATCGAGAAAGTGTGTAGGTGCTTCTTTCCAATGACAAGCCCATGTTAAATTCAGCAAATGATTCAGTAGGAAATTCACTAGTGCAGCTACTTTTCCCTGAGGAAAAGGCAGCATTTTCAGTAGTGCATTTTTGGAAATTTCCTACTGTGTCATTTCTTTTGTTCAGGAATGATTTAGTTTCCATTTTGTGATTAAAGAAGACAGTTGTGCAGTTTGTATAACTCGCAGTAGATGTAACAAATAATAAACAATGGACAATGTGTTAGATTAATTCAGCAATGGTAAATTCTTTTAATTCGGTTTCATGGTTTTGAAATAATATATATTCTCTTTAATTTAGATCTCAAATGAACAGGAGAAGAAATTCATAAGCTGCTCTAATCATTATCATTTTTTTAATAATATTATTTTTGTATTTATTAAATCTACTAAAACTTACTCAAAATTATTTGAAAATGTAATAAAACACGAACGTACATCTATCAAATGCATTCTTTATTTGCATTATCTATGCATTTACCCAAATGCGTTCTTTTTAAACAACTGAAAAGCAAGAACACATATATGAATATGAACACATTTCAGTAAAACTCCCATAGTGGAAAGCATTACTTACAAAGCACTAGTTTTTTCACTCACGAAAGAGAGGCCATGAAAACGAAGATGCCATGGGCGGCCCAGGGACATAAGTCCCCGGGACATAAGTCCCAACTTTTATTTTTGGGACTTATGTCCCATCTAAGTGAGACATAAGTCCCAACTTCGATTTGGGAGTTATGTCCCACGCCATCGGGACATAAGTGCCAACTTTTTTCCGTTGAAGATGGGACATAAGTCCCAACTTTTCAGGAATAGAGCTTAGTAAATCGTTGTACATTTCGACTAGGCAACCAAACAATTTTTGCTTGCCATAAAGTTGTTGGTCCTTGACACCTTTCTCTCAAGTGGTTTTAGGTAATGGAACCAATGACCTCTAGATTTTTTCAGAATCGTTATATACTCTTTGAATACCGATTCGAAGGCTCTGTTCGAAATATTATATTCCATCCAGCGGGCGATGGAAAATGTTTACTTTAATTATAGCTGAGGTATTTGCACATATAGTTCCTCCGACTTTCTATTCATTAGAAAGTAGAACATGATAGTAGAAGTAGATTCATTAGAAAATAAAATTAAAAAATCGCGCGATTTTTTAATTTTATTTTCTCAAATACTCAAAAATTCTAATTTTTTAAGTTTCTTTTTTAAATTAAAAAATTTTTACTAACTTATACAAGTAAAATATTATCTCCTAATTCCGGAAAACCATATCTCTACTTTCTAATGAATAGAAAGTCGGAGGAACTATATGTGCAAATACCTCAGCTATAATTTAAGTAAACATTTTCCATCGCCCGCTGCCCTTACAACATATTTCAAACAGAGCCTTCGAAACGGAAATCAAAATTTTTTAAGTTTCTTTTTTAAACTAAAATTTTTTTACTAAATTCTAAAAGTAAAATAACATCTCCTAATTCCGGAAAACCATATCTCTACTTTCTAATGAGTAGTAAGTTTGCATTTTGAAAAAAGAAGCTTCAATAATTTGAGAAAAACACAGACAATTTTTCAGAAGGGCTTCTGAAAAAAATGTCTTAGCTTGTAAAAAGTATATTCGGAGGGACAAAAGTCCCAACTTTTATTTTTGGCACTTATGTCCCGATGGCGTGGGACATAACTCCCAAATCGAAGTTGGGACTTATGTCTCACTTAGATGGGACATAAGTCCCAAAAATATAATTTGGGACTTATGTCCCGGGGACTTATGTCCCTGCGCCGCCATGGGCATGGTGATTTCCTTACATCTTATTCATCGAGAAAGTGTGCAGGTGCTTCTTGCCAATGGCAAGCCCATGTTAAATTCGGCTAATGATTCAGTAGGAAATTCACTAGTGCAGCTACTTTTCCCTGAGGAAAAGGCAGCATTTTCAGTAGTGAATTTTTGGAAATTTCCTACTGGGCAGTAGGAAATTTGCTCATCAGCGAAAAAAAAGGATGAGTTCCTCGAGGAATTCATGTAGTGCTTTCATAAAGGAAAAGGTTTTCAATGAATTCACTAATGAAAAGTCATGCAATTGGTAAGTTGTCTGCAGTTCTAGTTGAATCTTGTGCTTTGTTTTCAAAAGAAAGAAAAGAAAATCCGATTTAGTATTTAGTATTTATTTGAATATTAACATCATTAAAATTTATATAAACTTAAATAAAAAATAAATTCGATGCTTAGCAATATCCCCTTTGACATTATAAACGCACGAAGAATGAGAAAACAACCCTTTAGTGGTTGTTTTAAAGAGATTTTTTATGAGTGTTACTTTTTCTGCCTCTTTTGTATAGAATTTGACCTGCAATAAAAAATCCCTTTTTGTCTGTGGGTTTTTCCATCCTTTGTTCGCCGACGCTAACTACCTTTTTTCGCACCAGTTACCTGTCCACCAAGACACTGTCCCAATAAAACTCCTAGCGTCTTTCACTTTTTTCGGGTCTACATGTAACACATTTCGATCCACTACATAACCTAAAAACTTCAACGACCGACCTTCAACCCTGCTTCACTCAACCTTTTCAAAACTGCCTTCAGGATTTCAAGATGCTTCTTGAAAGTATCCGTCAGGATAGTGATGTCGTCTAAATAGACGAAGACGTACGGCTCTAGATCGGCACCCGAAACTGTGTCGATAAACCGTTGCCATATCGCAGGCGAGTTATGAAGCCCGAAAGACATCCTTCTTAACTGAAAGAGACCTCTCCCGAGAACCGTGAAAGCAGTGTAGGGCTTAGACTCCTCCTCCATTGGAATCTGCAAATAAGCTGATTTTATATCCAAAGCGGACAAAAACTTCGCTCCGTGAAGCCTGTCCAAAATGGCCGCTATATAGGGTAGTGGATAAACATCCCTATCTGTGTTCTTATTAAGCTTCCTAGAATCTACACAAACCCTAAAAGACTCATCATCATTTTCTTACCTAATAGTATTGGAGATTATCAAGTACTGTTGGATCTCTCAATAACTCCTGCTTCTAACATCTCATTTAGTTCCATATCAATATGTCCCTGCATTGCCGGAGAAACCGGATACTACCGTTGTTTAATCGGTTCCACCGACGGCGACGCTCAAATCTTGTGCTCAATCATAGTTGTGCACCCTAATCCTTCTGGTATGCTTCATCAACCGCGGCTTCCAACAAACTAGTTTGATCTTTCGTCAACTCTGAAAGCTCAGTAATCGAGCCCAAATACTCTTTTTCCGAAAAACTAAACAAACGTGATCGCAAATCCGGGACGATTCCCGACAGTGCGCAAAAATCTGCACCTATTATCACGGTATGCGACAGAGTTGGAATAACTAAGTACACTAAACTAAAAAGGTACATAAAATCAATGTAAATTGACATAATTTTAATGTAGGTAATCATGGAAAATGGTTCAAACATCAAATTCATTAAAAATAAGTATTTTTGTTCATAGGTTTATGAGCGAATTTATAACAAAACTGTAATGCAAACCCAACATTTAATACCAATTTTCTAATCGAAAATGTTCAACCGAAAACACAAGCGGTAACACTAGTGTAAGTGTAGAAACATACCAGGAGGGGAAATATTTGACAGGAGTTGAGAGTGGAGACCATGTGGAAATTACTGGGAAACTCTAGATGTAATGTCATTCGATATAAATAGGCCGCCGAGGCAACCAGATGTCAGTTTTGTTTATAGAGTGATAATGTTAAGACGTAAGAGTGAGTTAGTGTGATTATTGGTAGAGTTGAAATCGAATAAAGTAGATACTGAATAAAAGTGGTAGAATTAAATAGAAAAGTAAAGTTTTATTTTTTTGCGAACTAAGCGCACATTACATTGGTGTCAGAAGTGTAAATAAAACTTATTTGACTAGTAAAGTGTAAAAAAAAAGTTAAATACAGTGAAAATGGGTAAGCTGTTGGAAGAGCTCAACTGCATTCAGCTTAAAAGTGAGTTAGGTAAGCGAAATCTTTCTACAGCGGGATCGAAAAATGAGCTCGTCCCTCGCTTGCGCAAATATTTGGAACAGCAAGGGGAAGACGTAAACACTTTTGTTTTTGAAACAGAAGTGGAGGAAGAGGAAGTAAGTGAAAGTGTAGATTTTTCTAATATAATGAAGCTTTTATTAGAACAAAACAAGTAACAGCAGAATATTATCGGACGTATGGAAGAGCAACGAAACGATCAAAAGAAGGAATAGCAGAATGTTCTCGAACAACTCGAAGTACAACGAAATGAGAAAAAGAAGGAACAGCAGAATGTTCTCGAACAACTTGAAGAACAAAGAAACGAACAAAAGAAGGAACAACAGAATATTCTCGAAAGACTTTAGGCCCAACAGAATGTTTTGGAAGGTCAGAAAAACATTCTTAAAGGCAAACTGGGCAACATTGAGAAAAATGTATGTGCCCTTGACGAACGCGTTGAAGGTGTGGAAAAACAGCTTTCTGTTGTAGAGAATCGTTTCGAAACCGTAGAAAGCCGGTGTGATAAACAGTTCTCTGTTCTTACCAATTAATTAGAGCAGATCCGGAAAATCAAATTTCGAGAATCTGCTGGAGAGTTTGCAAAGAAAAAGGAGATGAAACCACCAACATTTGATGGACAATCTTCTTGGCCAGTCTACAAGAGACAATTTGAGGCAGCCGCGACAGCAAATGGCTAGGATGACGAAGACAAGTACATAGCACTGACTCTTGCTCTTAGAGGACCAGCAGCTGAATTACTTCAAACTGTTCCAGCTGGTAAGAGCGGTGATTTCAGTTCTTTTGTGGCAGCTATAGATAAACGCTTTGGAGATAGCCACTTGAAAGAAGTCTTCCGAGTCCAACTTAATAACAGAGTCCAGAAAAGGGGTGAAAGTCTACAGCAGCGCCAAGCAGACGTCGAAAGACTGGTTCACCTGGCATACCCGGATGCTGTAGAAGAAATCATCAACCAGCTTGCTGTTGAGTCCTTCGTTCGTGCCATTTCCGATATACATCTTCAGAGGTCTGTGCGAACTGCTAGAACACGTACTCTTTCTGAAACTTTAGCATTAGCATTGACAATTGAAGCAGCAGAACAGGCTTTTTATGGAGAACATTGACTTAGAGAGGCCATAGTCGAAGAATTCTCGTGCCAAAGAGCTGAAATACAAAAGAACTAGCGGAGCGGACTAGCAAGATGTTGGAACTGCAACAAGACCGGGCACTTACAGCGTCAATGCCGACTACCACCAAATTAAGTTACATGTCAACGTTGTGGAAGCAAGAGATCCAACCCAGAGCAAGGTAACAACAACACCAGCGGTGCCTATCAGCACGTTTACCATCAGGAAAACGAGCAAGAACCAACTTCGAGAGGCAGAGGCTGGTTTCTTGTATCGATGGCCCAAGAACCACCATCCAGGTCTCCCAGACCAAACGAGACAACAAAAGTCTGACTGTGGAGACTACTATTAACGGGAACAAACATGTGGCTACCATCGACACCGGTGCCACAGCATACATGGTACGTCGAGACCTGGTAAAAATGACGTGGCTTCATAACACCAATAGCTACCGTCTAAGAACCGCAACGGGAGAAGCAGCAAGAGTATATGGACAAGTGTATCTTAAGATCCGACTGGCCGATCTAGTGTTTACTTATCAATTCCTGGTGGCAGATATATGGGACGAGGGCATCATTGGAATCGACTTTATGAAACAGCACGGAGTTATTTTGGACATCGGTAATCAAGTTTTGAAGTATCAAAATAAAGAACTTCCAATGACCTATTCGAACGAAAGTACGTCGACACTGAGGACTGTCATCACGGAAGATCTGATTCTGCCTCCTTCTTCTGAAGTGTTCGTTTGGACAAAACTGGAAGGTGAGTTTGGAAGCCTTCGATACCTCATGGTGGAACCAGACCCAGAGTGTTCCTCCCAAAGCGCCATTATTGGGAAAACACTGGTAGCACCGAAAAACAAAAATTTCCCCGTACGGTTACTAAACACCAGACCGTACGATGTAAGGTTGAAGAAAGGAGAAGTCGTTGGACGTTGCGAATCGGTTGCAGCAATTACGAAGATCACAGATGAAGCCCCGAGAAAACTATAACTCCGGAGGAGCTCGAAACCATCAGAGCTAAAATACTGAATTCATCCAAACTTGATCACCAACGAACACGGATGGCTGAAAGTCTCCTACAAGAATACGCTGACATCTTCGCATCGTCAAAAGGGGCAATATGGTAAGACACAGTTGGTGCAGCATCGCATCAACACAGGAGATGCAAGACCGATTCGTCAACCCGCAAGACGCCGTCCACTGGCCAAACAAGGTGAGGTTGAGGAAATGATAACAACAATGAAGAAAGACGGTCTTATCGAAAATTCCAAAAGTCCTTGGGCGTCACCAGTGGTGCTAGTGAAAAAGAAAGACGGAAGCACTCGTTTTTGTGTAGACTACCGAAGGCTGAATGATGTGACTAAGAAGGACAGCTATCCCCTGCCCAGAATCAGTGATACCCTGGATGCCATGGAGGGAGCCCAGTGGTTCTCGACGCTGGACTTGAAGAGTGGATATTGGCAAGTTGACATCCACCCTGATGATCGGGAAAGACGGCGTTTTCTACAGGTAATGGGTTCTGGCAGTTCAAAGTTATGCCGTTTAGGCTATGCAACGCTCCGGCAACATTCGAGCGTTTGATGGAGTGCGTTCTTCAAGGACTGACGTGGAAAGCTTGTCTAGTCTACTTGGACGATGTCATTGTTTACGGGAAAACATTTGACCGACATTGCAAGAACCTAAAAGCCGTGTTTCAGAGACTTCGGGAGGCTAACCTTTAACTTAATTCAGCAAAATGTGCACTTTCAAAACCGAAGTTAAGTATTTGGGACACATCATCTCTTCCCAAGGAGTGAAGACTGATCCTGAAAAAGTTGACTCCGTCAAAAATTGGCCAACACCACAGGACAAACATCAACTCCGAAGCTTTCTTGGTCTTGCCACATCGACTTGCCACCCACGATTTGTTAAGAATTTTGCTGGAATTGCAAAGAGTTTGCATCAGCTCACTGAATAAGGGAAGCAGTTTAAATGGTCGGGTGAGTGTGAGATATCTTTTCAGGAATTCAAATACCGCCTCTGTAACGCTCCAGTGCTGACACATCCAACACCTGGCAAAACATTCATCATCGACGCAGATGCAAGCAACGTTGGAATCGGGGCGGTACTATCCCAAGTGCATGAAGGCTAGGAGAAAGTGGTGGTATATTACAGCAAGGTCCTCTCGAAGCCCGAAAGAAACTACTGCGTGACCAGAAGGGAACTGCTAGCTCTTATCTTGTAAACAAAGCACTTCCATAAGTACATCTATGGACAGAAATTCCTTCTGCGGACAGACCATGAACTGAACTGGAAATCCATCAGAAGGTCAAGTCGCAAGGTGGATAAAAAGACTGCAGACTTATGATTACCAGATTCAACACCGCAGAGGAAAGCTGCACTCAAACGCTAACGCATTATCCCGAAGACTTGCAAAGTGGATTGCAAGCATTGTAGGCGGCAAGAAGACAAAGAAAATATTACCGCTCGGCGACTAAGAGCTGACCCAATAAGCGGATGGAGCAATGAGGAAGTGAGGACTGCTCAACAGGAGGATCCAGATATCGAACCCATTCTCGCATGGAAAAAAAATGAAGAGAAACCTGAATGGGGAGACATTTCTGACAGGAGTCCAGTTCTCAAAGCCTATTGGGCACAGTGGGACTCACTATATGTGCAAGAAGGTGAAGATGAAGGCGAAGATGGGAGTCCGCTGACGGTAAATCAAGTGATGCAGCTGATCGTACCGCAATCGAAAGTCAGTGAAGTTCTTCGGGAGATGCTGTGACGATGCGTCACACTTTTTCTTTGCCACCGCCGAACCGCTTACATCTCACCCTATGAATCGCACCATATAGTCACCTTGCCATGAGAAAGACCACGGGCACTAAGAAATGATTTACGCAGCCAAGTAAAAGCATGCACCACAACACAGCAAACACCAAAGACCAACCGTAGGCACAAAAACACTACTCGGTTTGTGCACATTGTGAATTTGGCTCCATGCAAAATTAAATTCAACCAAGCAGCGGCAGGTAAACTGAAATCAACAGTTGAATTTATTTTTCTTCGGTAAGATAGGTAGTCACGAGACATGAGCGTATACATGGGTAGTGTAATGGAAATATTTCACTCGTCCAGTGCACCTCACACTTACTTCAAGCGCAAAGTCTTATAAGTAGAAGTGACATTTTGGTGTAAAAGCAGAGAAGAAATTACCAATATTAATTGTAGGAATACTACTTTAATACTATATTTTTTTTTTGCTTCTCCATTTCCTCCTCGAACTCGGAATTATTCGGACGGTGCTCTTAAGGAGCTACCCGATAAATTTTCCATATAACCCGCTGAATTTCTAGAACGGTGCTCTCAAGGGGCCCAGTCGACAAATTCCCATATACAGTCAAACCTGGATAAGCGAGAGTTCAAGGGAGCACAATCTCATTCTCGCTTATAGAGGTTTCTCACTAACCCGAGTTTCTCGCTAATTAAGGTACATGGCTATAGCGTTTCTCACTTATAGAGGTACGCAGCAATAACAAGTGACAGCGAGAACGAATGTAGCTAATATGTAATAATGATAAAATTATGTGCATTTTAGTTCCACGAAATAGAATGGGTACAATACATATTGACGAGAAAACAATACAAAAACAATGGAAGAAGGTTCCACGAAAGTTAAAAACGAGTCATAAAATAGCAGATGTTAAATTTGTATATAAAGCTCGACTGTCGACAGAACGGTACACAGGGACACGTGTCCATTCGAAAAGAATGCGATAAAATAACAAAATTTTTCTAGTTCCACGAAATAGAATGGGTACAATATTGACGAGAAAACAATACAAAAACAATGGTAGAAAGTTCCACGAAAGTCGACTGTCGCTTAGAGAGGTATAGTTAAGTAGCAGTCTCACTTACGGAGGTCAATGAGGGAAAAACGACTCTCTCTTACAGAGGTTTCTGTTTCTCACTAATAGAGGTTTTGGAAGCTTAAAATGTCGGGTCCTGGCTATTACTCCCACTTATAGAGTTTTCTCACTTATCCATGTTTGAATGTATTCCTCGCCGAATTTCTCGAACGGAGCTCTTAAGGGGCCCGGTCGATAAATTCCCAAATATACCTCGCCGAATTTCTCGGACGGTGCTCTCATGGGGCCCATCCGATAAATTCCCAAATATATCTCACCCAATCGCTCGGACGGTGCTCTCAAGGGGCCCAGCTGGTAGATTCCTGAATCCTGAGTAGTTTGAATTCCCTTTCAAGGGGCCCTCTAAGGCAATTCACCCTCTGTGGCTTTTGCGGTAATCACTTCTCCCCCTGTTATTTCAAGAAGCCGTGCGCCAGATTCTGGGCAACGTTCTTAATCTAGACACTTACTTACTTACAGGAGCGTATCCAGTACTAGGCCACAATAACGAAACCAGCCAAAAACCCCGTGCCGCCCTAGGACGATCAAACCAACCTCTATCGTTCCAAAAATCAAAGAAGACGTACCGATTGCATTCACCGCCTCGACCGTTCCAGGCACTTGGCGATTGCATAGCCTGATTTACAACATACTTGAACACTTTTTAAGTTGGACTGTCGCTGCCCAAGTTTTCGAGCTTCCTTGGGAGAAACCTTGGACCCGCTGAGTTCTGCCCCAGCCGAAGACAAAGAAGCCTCACAATGCATGACGGACCTTCTGGAGGCCACCTGGGAGTTAACAAAACACTGGAGAAGGTGCGACATCGGTTCTACTGGTTACATGCTAGAGATGACGTGGAGAAGTGGTGCCGGATGAAGACACGGTACGACACAAAAGCGACAACGGCAGGATTCCAAGCAGGAGATCGTGTATGGCTTTATAATCCTCATCGTCAAAAGGGATTGTCACCGAAACTTCAGCAAAACTGGGAAAGTCCTTATACTGTTGTCACGAGGATTAACGACGTGGTTTATCGCATCCAAAGAGGACTAAGAGGCAAGTTAAAAGTAGTTCATTGTGACCGGCTGTATCGATATAGTGGCGAGGCTGCAGATGGAATTATTCGGGACGAACAATCATAAGGAGGGGGCAGTGTAATGCAAACCCAACATTTAATACCAATTTCCTAATCAAAAACGTTCAACCGAAATCACAAGCGGCAACACTAAAGTAAGTGTAGAAACATACCAGGAGGGGAAATGTTTGACAGGATTGGAGAGTGGAGACCATGTGGATATTACTGGGAAGTTCTAGATGTAATGTCATTCGATATAAATAGGCCGCCGAGGCAACCAGATGTCAGTTTTGATTATAGAGTGATAATGTTGTAACGAAGCGTTACAACTTTTCACCGACACCAACCAACCAACTTTCCCGCACCATATTTTTACAACTCCGAATCAAGTGGCCGCACATACCCCCAGACTCCCCTATGAATTATCAAACGAAACACGTCAGCCAATCAGCACTCACCAAAGAACCAAAGGCAAATTACTTGGTTGTTTGCACACACAAGCTGGCTACGTACCACAGCAGCAGTCAAGGTTGAATTTCGTTTAGTCAAATGTGCGCTGAGACTATGCAATGACTGCATGGCATATCATGGGTTGTATAAAATTAATTGTTTCTTGTGGTTCTCATAATGTCAATGGCATGGCAGAGGGACCGCCCCTATTCATATCTTATGTATTTTCAGAAACCAGTGACGATCATTTTATAGAGTTCACATTTTCTTGTGGCCAAAGGTGCTATAAGGGGAGGTGATTGCAGCACCAAAAATCAAGTTCCGACACAGTGGTGTTCAAGTTCCGATATCGGTGTGAAGTTCCGATACCAGTGAGATCAATTATCAGTACAGTGTGTTCCAGTTAAAGTATAGTCAAGTGAAAACCAATAGTATATTGGAAGAACGAACCAGAGGCAGCAAAACCAGAGGTAGCGGCAGGTAATTAATTGAATTAGAAAAATTGTGGAGTTAGCCACCGGGCGGATAATTGTGCGGGACGTTTCGTATGGGCCAAGCAATTATCTGGACAGTCTGCCAAAGCAATTTTGTTTAGGGAAGTAGAGCCTAGGTAGCAGCCGGGCAAATAATTGTGCGAGACGTCTTGTATGGGCCAAGCAATTATTTGGACAGCCTGCCGAACGTAGATTGTTTAGTGTCATTCCGGACGTGCTTGCATGGGCAGTTGACATTAAACCATCATACTGGCATTGACCGAGTAGGTTAGTTTTACCAGAGTGTACCGTGCCGCCATCCAACTACTGCCTACCGCCTACCTGCCGTCATCCAGAAGCCGAACGCCACCAGTCCACTCCGAGGCCTGATTTCCAGGAGCTATTGAAGCTCAATTACATCGGTTGTATGTAAAACGAAGGGAAAAACTTATAAGCCCCAACACTTTCCTCCAATAGGAGTATCTTGTATTTTTGTAAGATCTCATATTAATAAATTATAACGTTAACCTTAATCATTTTCCGAGTTGGCTATTCGTTAAGAAGTTGGGCTATACGCAACCCAAGTCTTGATATCGCTTCCTTGGGGACCACCTTGGACCCGCTGAGTTATACCCCAGCTGGAAACAAAAGAAGCATCACAAATTGGCGCCCGAGCAGGGACAAGCTGAAAGTTCAACCACCGACCGTCCGATTACCAGGAACCGAAGCTTTGTCCACCGACCGTAGCCGACCGACCACCGCCCGACATGGCCAATATGGAAAATGAACTTGTACTATCCGACCAGCCCTCCGCTCAGCCCGTATACCGGACCAGCTTACAAGTGCTTTTACAGCCACGAGACCACCCGAGTTCGCGGCCGTACACCGCATTTACCGTCCCAGGCCGAGGATTATTCGAATGGAACGTCATGCCATGTGGACTGCATTCGGCAGGAGCCACATTCCAAAGGGCTATGGACGAGATTTTCGGTCATGATTTAGAGGACCACGTCCTGGTGTATCTAGATGACATAATCGTCATTAGTAAAACCTTCGAGGATCATTTAGAACACTTAGCTGAAGTATTTAGACGACTCCGTGCCGCAAACTTGCGAATAAACGTGGACAAATGCCATTTCTGTAGACCTAGTCTCAAATACTTAGGGCATGTTATTAGCAAGGAAGGAATCCACACCGATCCCGACAAAGTAGCTGCCGTCCGAGACCTGAAAGCCCCCACTACCATTAAAGCATTACGACGCATTATTGGGATATGTTCTTGGTACCGTCCCTTCATCAAAGATTTCTCTACCATAGCCGCACCTCTCACTCAGCTACTAAAAAAGACCGTGAAGTGGGAATGGAATGCCGAACAACAAAACGCCTTCGACACATTGAAGAAAAACTTGACCGAGTCACCAGTACTAGCCTGCCCTGACTTCAGCCAACCTTTTACTCTTCAAACCGACGCGAGCCTTGACGGTTTGGGAGTGGTGCTAACGCAAAAACTAGAAGGGCAGGAGAAGGTAATTGCCTATTCCAGCCGGACACTTACCGAATTAGAACGAAAGTACGCCGCTACAGAAAAAGAATGCCTCGCCATTTTATGGGGAATACGAAAGATGCGACCCTACTTGGAGGGGTATCATTTCCATGTGATCACCGATCACCATTCGCTTAAATGGTTGCATTCCCTCGAAAACCCGTCAGGACGATTAGCGCGTTGGGCGTTAGAACTCCAACAATATGATTTCGATATTCACTACCGCAAAGGGGCTTTGAACGTCGTAGCCGACGCTTTGTCAAGGGACCCACTACCGATTACAGAAACCGACCGACTCGCTGCCATCAAAGATGCTGGCCCAGATTGGGTGCAGAAACGCACCAAGCAAGTAGAGCTCACGCCGGGAAAATTTCCGGAATATAAAGTCGAAGAAAATCGCCTGTACCGTCATTTCCAATCTAACAATCCAGTAGCAGACCCGAGTGCCGAACAATGGAAATTATGTGTTAATACCTGGGATCGGAACCGAGTCATATTCGAAAACCATGACGAAGTCACAGCGGGGCACTTGGGAATTGCGAAAACCATCGCCCGGATTATGCAGAAATATTACTGGCCCGGAATGTTTCGGGCTGTAGCTAAGTACGTGCGAAACTGTAAGACCTGCATTCAATTTAAACCGTCGCAACAAAAACCGAGCGGACTTATGTATACAACACAGACCGAAGGACCGTGGGACGTAGTATGCGGCGACTTTATGGGGCCGTTCCCTCGGTCGAATAAGGGGAACACCATGCTACTCGTCCTAGTGGACAAATATACCAAATGGGTTGAAGCAGTCCCCCTATCCGCCGCTACGTCTCCCAGTTTAATAAAAGCTCTAAGAGAAAGAGTAATTACACGATTTGGAACCCCTCGCATATTTTTGTCCGATAATGGGAGCCAATTCACCAGTCACCAGTTCAAGGATTTTCTTTCCGACATGGGGATATCACAGCGACTTACTGCCCCTTATACGCCGCAGGAAAACACGACCGAAAGAGTTAATAAAGTGCTCAAGACTATGATCGCCCAATATATCGTTGGAGATCATAGACGGTGGGATGAGCATATTCCTGAATAACCTTTCGCCATAAACTCTAGCCGACACGAGTCGACAGGGTATTCACCGGCATTTTTAAATTTCGGTCGAGAATTACGAGCACCGGGGAAAACGGCCGAGAGTTCAGATACAAATAATTCTCTAGAAGATATCAACACTCGTGCAGAACGAATGCGCTCATTGTTCGAGTTAGTGAATTTGAATATGCAACGAGCTACCCAAGCACAAGCAAGACAATATAATCTTCGCCACCGTCCTTGGAGACCTAACCTTGGAGACCGGGTTTACCGAAAAATTCGTGTGCTTTCATCAGGAGTAAATTATTTTGCTGAAAAATTGGCTCCTAAATTCGATGGACCTTATGAGGTAATAAAAATTGTCTCTCCCGTTATTGTCGCTCTGCGAAGAAAAGAGGCGAATAGGAAGAACACCGTAACAATCAAAGCACACGTACGAGATCTGAAGTCGTGCAATACAGACGACATTTTTCCTTCCAGCGAGGTGGCAGAAGTAAAATTCGCCAGAGAATCCGAACCGTCTCACACTAGTTTCCGTGCCGAAGAGGCGCGAATCCGCAATAAACGAAATAAAAGTGCGACGGGTAGTATTACTCCAAGAAAACCGGCTTCCGCACCAGACCCAGACCCGTGCCTACGAACGCCCATCCGACCTACAAAAATGCGACCGCCACCGGAACCTAAGCGAGTGGCGTGGCAGCTATCGAAACCGATCCAAAAAACGACCAACCGACGAGTAGCGCTCAAGCTGGCAGAAACGGTCCTCATTCAAGCACCACCTCCTCCCGAAGTGGTTAGGACCACAGTTAAGGCATCACGCAAGAAGGCACCCGAAGTATGGTTGAGCCGCACAGCAGTCTTAAAGTCTCCACAGTCACCACCTAGTTCCGACCCACCTTGGCATTTGGGAGGAATTTTGATGGCTCCTGCGACGAGCGCCCAGCGGGCAGTAATTAAAACTACACACCAAGATACGACCGACATTCAACGCAGCGTAGACCCTCGGTATACAGACCGCATTCCCCGACCCGAACTCATTCCTGCATCCGAGCTAAGAGAGCAACCGATAGTCGTCAACACCCGAGCTTGGTCCAAGGGACCAGGTTCAGGCTCATCCGCACGACGCCGAAAACGCCGCACGAGGAAGGCTGAAGGGCAACGAGCAACAGCACTCATTTAATCAAGCGCTTCGAAATTTTGATTTTTTTTGATATCATATTTTTTTAATATTTAGTATTATTTTTACGAGAATTAATGCGTTCTTTTTCTTTTAAATTAATCCAGTTTTCTTTCCGGTCCACCGGTCCAGACGAGAGGGTTCTCGTCTCATAAAGAAAGGGGGGTTTGTAACGAAGCGTTACAACTTTTCACCGACACCAACCAACCAACTTTCCCGCACCATATTTTTACAACTCCGAATCAAGTGGCCGCACATACCCCCAGACTCCCCTATGAATTATCAAACGAAACACGTCAGCCAATCAGCACTCACCAAAGAACCAAAGGCAAATTACTTGGTTGTTTGCACACACAAGCTGGCTACGTACCACAGCAGCAGTCAAGGTTGAATTTCGTTTAGTCAAATGTGCGCTGAGACTATGCAATGACTGCATGGCATATCATGGGTTGTATAAAATTAATTGTTTCTTGTGGTTCTCATAATGTCAATGGCATGGCAGAGGGACCGCCCCTTTTCATATCTTATGTATTTTCAGAAACCAGTGACGATCATTTTATAGAGTTCACATTTTCTTGTGGCCAAAGGTGCTATAAGGGGAGGTGATTGCAGCACCAAAAATCAAGTTCCGACACAGTGGTGTTCAAGTTCCGATATCGGTGTGAAGTTCCGATACCAGTGAGATCAATTATCAGTACAGTGTGTTCCAGTTAAAGTATAGTCAAGTGAAAACCAATAGTATATTGGAAGAACGAACCAGAGGCAGCAAAACCAGAGGTAGCGGCAGGTAATTAATTGAATTAGAAAAATTGTGGAGGTAGCCACCGGGCGGATAATTGTGCGGGACGTTTCGTATGGGCCAAGCAATTATCTGGACAGTCTGCCAAAGCAATTTTGTTTAGGGAAGTAGAGCCTAGGTAGCAGCCGGGCAAATAATTGTGCGGGACGTCTTGTATGGGCCAAGCAATTATTTGGACAGCCTGCCGAACGTAGATTGTTTAGTGTCATTCCGGACGTGCTTGCATGGGCAGTTGACATTAAACCATCATACTGGCATTGACCGAGTAGGTTAGTTTTACCAGAGTGTACCGTGCCGCCATCCAACTACTGCCTACCGCCTACCTGCCGTCATCCAGAAGCCGAACGCCACCAGTCCACTCCGAGGCCTGATTTCCAGGAGCTATTGAAGCTCAATTACATCGGTTGTATGTAAAACGAAGGGAAAAACTTATAAGCCCCACCACTGTCCTCCAATAGGAGTATCTTGTATTTTTGTAAGATCTCATATTAATAAATTATAACGTTAACCTTAATCATTTTCCGAGTTGGCTATTCGTTAAGAAGTTGGGTTATACGCAACCCAAGTCTTGATATCGCTTCCTTGGGGACCACCTTGGACCCGCTGAGTTATACCCCAGCTGGAAACAAAAGAAGCATCACAATGTTAAGACTTAAGAGTGTGTTAATGTGATTATTGGTAGAGTTGAAATCGAATAAAGTAGATACTGAATAAAAGTGGTAGAATTAAAAAGAAAAGTAAAGTTTTATTTTTTTGCAAACTAAGCGCACGTTACAATACGAATGTTACATAACAAATAAGTATTTGTGCTTAACATTTTTACCTTTATTCTTGAAGACTAAATTATATAAGACGTAAGAAATCGTTCATTAAATTTAATACTTTGCATAACAGAAATGAATTTTTCTTAAGATCTTGTGAATTTTTTCACTGATTTCAATTAAAAATGTAAGAAAAGTTTCATAAAATTTAAGAATTAAACGTTATTTTTAGGAACTTATTCATAAAATTCTTTGATTTTTTCATAGATTCAAGCTTAAAGTATAAGAAAATACTATTAAATTTTATGAAATTATCATTCGTTTTATGAATTATTTGATTAAATTATATGTTTTAATCTATAAACTTCTCTTTGTTGCTAAAGAAATGTTACACTTGCTTAGAAAATAATCATTCTTTTAATGAATTGTGTCAGGAAATTATATGAATTATTTTATAAATTTTAGAAGAAAGTATATTTAATCTAATTTTAAAGGGGGCCAAAACCCCATTTATTAGGCTTAATACAAGCTATTTCTTAATCTAACTTACAAACTAAGAAACTTAATAGCTTTAGCTAAGACTTGAGTTAACTAGTTGGAGGGCTTAGGAGACGAAGTTTTAGGCAGGGAGTATTAGTATTGAAGTCAAAACGAGAAGAGTCAGAATTGACATTCCTCAGCATTCGGGTAATGGGTTCATTTGAGCCGTAAGATATTCGATGGGTGGGAAGATAGAAAAGACGGGGATTTCTAGGGTTACGAGAGTTAGTATTTAGAAGAGTGGATTCGTTGAGGGCTGGACAGTCAATGGTACCTGTAAAGATTCGGTGAATGAAGAGAATGTCAAATATATCTCTTTGATCTTTGATTTGATCTTTCAGCGTATTGAGGAGTTTGTTTCGGTGTTGATAAGGAGGTAATATCAAAGGATTACTCCAATTAAGACCTCGAAGAGCAAATCGGAGAAAACGGCGTTGTATGCTCTCAATTCTGGCAATGTGCAACTGTTGGAAAGGCGACTAGACTTGACAAACGTATTCAAGAAGCGGACGAACAAATGAAATGTAAAGGGATTGGGTTACGTAGGGGTCTGCAAATTCTTTGGGCCATCGTTTCACGAAGTTGAAGTAGTTTGACTGTTTAGAAGATAGAGACAGGGAGGAGATTTGATGCGTTTACGTGAGAGGGTAATTGATTGGCACTTGGAAACAATTAGCTCCAGGCAGTTTTTGGAGCACCATATTGAGAAACTATTGAGATCCTGTTGGAGGTGGGAAGAGTCTTCAGAAGAAGAAGGAACGAAGAGGGATATAGCATTATGTATTTCTCCGTAGAACGCGGATTTGGCATGAGTTCTATTGAGATAATCATTAATTTTGCGGAAGTTTGCTTTGTGGCAATCGTATGAAGCTGGAGGTACGGGCGGATGGTCTGGATGGACTGGATAAAAAATGGGAGAAGAAGAGGAGGGTGGAGGTTATCTATGGTTGAAAGAAGCAGAGGTGAAAGTGAGATTGAAGAATTAATGGGATCTGTTGTAAATACAAGGTCTAGTGGCCTACCCATGTAGTTTGAAAATCCACTTACTTGGCAGAGGCAAGAGTCGGCAAGGCGATCAATGAACAGACTTTCTTTGGCAGAGATGGCGCTAGGTGCAATTTAAAACGATTGGTCGTCTGACAAAGTCCAGTTTAGATACGGCAGGTTGAACTCACCGAAAATAAGGATCTCATCATGGGGTTCGCATAAATCTGAAATGTCGTCAATCGTTTTGATTGCAAATTCATAAGATTCGTGGGGCTGCGATGGTAAAATGTAAAAGCAGATAATGTAAAGCAATTTTTGGGGTAGTGTTATTCTGATTGAGAAAAAGTCAAGGCTTGGGGAGGAGGATGTTGAGAGAAGAGAAGTGTGTCGCGGTCTAGATAGTCATCTCGAGAAACATTGAAAGTAGATGGGAACATTTCCTGGCTGTTAATGCTAGGGATAAGATAAGTTTCAGTCAGGGCATATACTTCAAAAGGCAAAGCATGGAATTGTTGAAGGACTGCTCTTGTTTTTGAGCAAAGTCCTCTTATGTTTTGATTGTAAAAGGTAAGAGGTAGATTATTAAGGAAAAAACTTTTCATGGTCAGCTCTACTACGTTGAAGGTGAGATATTCGCGTTGAGTGAACATATTGACCGAAATCTTCTAGATCTTTAGCGACCTTTTCAGGGGACATACATATACAGTTACTTGGGTGATAACATCAGTGGGGAGAACTTCCTGCTGAATAGAGACAATGACACTGATTTTAGTTTTGCCTTCATAGCAAACTATGTCTGACCTTCATGATAAGAAGGTAAGCCAGGAAGATCTGGATGTTTTCGTATGTCTTTTTGTCTCTAAGTCTAGACAGGGCGTACCGTGATTCAGTTGAATCAATAGTTTGCTGGGTAAGTTAAGGAGGCAAAAGGGGGTTAAAGCTGTTAAAACCGGATGCCAAAATAACCTGCAGGTTTCGAGAAAGTCAAATATTACAAAAAAAAGGATTTTAAAAAAAAAAATTATTTTTAAATTTTTTTTTTCGTTATTGGATTCTTAAGTGAGTTTACGAAATAGAGGACGAATTTTCACTTTACTTTTTTCACTTAAGAATCACTTAAAAATCCAATAACAAAAAAAAAACTTAAAAAAAAAAAAATTAAAAAGTCGTTTTTGTAATTTTTGGTTTTCTCAAAAACTACAGGTTATTTTGGCATCCGTTTTTTTGGCATTGAAAATAAGCCAGAAAAATACTACTTAATTACCTAAAATTTTCAAAAAAAAAAAATGGTTTGAAAGAAAAAAATTATGTTTTTTTTTCAAAATTTTGACTTTGAAAATTAATATTTCAAAAACTATTCATTTGAACAACTTATTTTTAAATTTAAATTAATGTATAGGGTTTTGGCTGCTCAAAATGCTATAGCACGACTCTGTAAGTATTACCGTTATTTTTAAATAATTTTTTCCATTTTTAGTGATTTTTTTCTTAAATTGCCCCTCCCGCCTGAACGGGGGAAAATGGACCCCCCCTCTCATACGATTTTTTGCTTGTCTAGGTCCAACCTACACACCCTATCTTTTTGTAACACCTTATGCAAATCACCCTGTATAATCAAAGTACTGTAACTCAAAATACTGTATCTCAAAATTCTGTATTTCAAAATGCTGTATGGGCACTTGGGCACCTTTTACATTGTCAAAACAATTTTTACTTTTCAGCCTGCGTACAGCATTTTGAGATACCTACAGTATTTTGACTTAAAGTACAAAGAATTTTGTGAGTTCGTTATGTGTGTTTTTTGGGATCTTTCGCTAGTTTGTTTTTGTTGATAAATTTCTACTTATTATACTTTACTTATCTTTGACTTAATAATGTATTCTGGTTGTATCCTTTGTTAAGATTTTCTATAAAAGAAAAACACGCTAATCGAGCTCTGCTTTATATTTAATGGAAGTTTAAGAACGGAATTATGGAAAAATACAGTATTTTTAAAAACAGATATTTGAGATACAGTGTTTAGCTCATACAGCATTTTGAGATGAAGAGTTTCGGAATATAGAATTTTGACCTACAGTATTTTGATCATACAGTATTTTGTACATACAGTGTTTTGAAATACAGTATTTTGAAATACAGAATATTAACCTAACAGCATAATACAGTATTTTGACCTTACGTTATTTTAAAATACAGCATTTCGACCCGTTTCCCTTTTTTCCAAATCCAACAGTGGCACAGAAACCACTTATGTAAATCCTCTGAACTGAGGTTGTGGATTGATTCCGATTCGCCTAATTGCACCTCCTGCACTAGAGATTTTGCTTTAAAAAATAGCTGTGGTTGCACTACATGATGCCATGGAAGCTTTGGTTGCAGAAAACAACAAATTGCTTGCTCAATATTTTGTAAGGAATGTATGAGAGCTCATTACGATAGTGTGCAAGTAGCCGATATTGCAGAAGAGTACATTTTTAAAGATTTATAGATGTTAATGTCGATATAGACCTTCAAAATGTTATTGAAGAATTATAATATGTACTACCAGAATTATAAAATTACATTAAGTAAAAAAAATCCAAAAATAAGTATTTAAAACACTTTTTTGTATAACAACTACATTTCTGTCGAGTAACAAAAATAAAAATAAATGCAGTCAGTATAAAAATGATGAAAAACAATGATAAATGTCTATGTTTTAGTTACAATATTTCGGTGAATTTCAAACATAGAAAGTTCTCTAACAAAGCATTTTAAAGAAAATTTATTTTACTATCTTTTTTATGAAGCATTATCTATACCTATCTGCAACCAGAAAGAAATGCTATTTAAATACTCTAAGAATTTTGTGATTTCGTTATGTGTGTTTTTTGGGATCTTTCGCTAGTTTGTTTTTGTTGATAAATTTCTACTTATTATACTTTACTTATCTTTGACTTATTAATGTATTCTGGTTGTATCCTTTGTTAAGATTTTCAATAAAAGAAAAATACGTTAATCGAGCTCTGCTTTATGTTTAATTTGAAATACAGTATTTTGAAATACAGAATATTAACCTAACAGCATTATGAGCATGCAGTATCATACAGTATAATACAGTATTTTGACCTTACGTTATTTTAAAATACAGCATTTTGACCCGTTTCCCTTTTTTCCAAATCAAACAGTAGCACGGAAACCACTTATGTAAATCCTCTGAACTGTGGTTGTGGATTGATTCCGATTCGCCTTATTGCACCTCCTGCACAGAGATTTTGCTTTAAAAAATAGCTGTGGTTGCACTACAGGATGCCATGGAAGCTTTGGTTGCAGAAAACAACAAATTGCTTGCTCAATATTTTGTAAGGAATGTATGGGAGCTCATTACGATAGTGTGCAAGTAGCCGATATTGCAGAAGAGTACATTTTTAAAGATTTATAGATGTTGATGTCGATATAGACCTTCAAAATGTTATTGAAGAATTATAATATGTACTACCAGAGTTATAAAATTACATTAAGTAAGAAAAAACCAAAAATAAGTATTTAAAACACTTTTTTGTATAACAACTACATTTCCGTCGAGTAACAAAAATAAAAATAAATGCAGTCAGTATAAAAATGATGAAAAACAACGATAAATGTCTATGTTTAAGTTACAATATTTCGGTGAATTTCAATTATAGAAAGTTCTCTAATAAAGCATTTTAAAGAAAATTTATTTTACTTTCTTTTTTATGAAGCATTGTCTATACCTATCTGCAACCTGAAAGAAATGTTATTAAAATAACTGACCAAACTCTAATATTGGAAAAAATTGCCATTTTTTCTGTCGGGAATTTTATTATTTTGGATAAAAAATATTTTTCTATAATTTTTAAAAAGATGCATTTCTATGGGAAAATTTGTTCTCTACAAAAAACGTTTGGCAATTGCATCAAAATTTTGCTTCGTTCTCGAGATATATTGAAAAAACGAATGAAAATGGTTTAGAACCCATATCTCCGATTCGCACCTTCTAATTTAATAGCACTTTGGGTTTTTTCTTTAAAATTAACCCATTAATCGATTCATGCAATAAAAGTTTATTCAATGTCGAGTTTCTTAACAAATGACATAATCAATAGACTTCTTCTTCTTTCCATTTCCGGCGTTACGAGTAGTGATCTTGAAGCGATCACAACTCTCCCAATTTTCTGCTTCACACTAGTGATCCGCCTGTGGGGTACGCCGCGTTGACCTCAGAAAGCGTCGGCAAGCCTACCGGTTTTGGATTGTTCCATGTCTGAGGACAACCAAATGCAGCTGTTTTTGCATTTGCTTGTACCAGGAGTGTTTTGGCCTGCCTTTTCTTTTCCGTCGCGAATTTGTTGAAACGTTGTACGATATTGCATTTTGGACGGGGTTCTGCGGATCTCTCCTTTGAACATGACAATACCAACTGAGCCGGTCGTGCTCAATTTTGTCCAAGATGGTACTATTGACATGAAAGCTTCCACGGATCTTAGTACTTCTAATTCGATCAAGCTTTGTTACTCCTGCTATCATCCGAAGAATCTTCATTTCGGCTGCCGTCAATTTGCTCTCATACTTTTTGTACATTGTCCAACATTGTGAACCGTATGTCAGAGCTGGACGGACAACTGCTGTGTAGAGTCTTCCCTTCAGCTTAACGGGCATTTTTCGATCACAGAAGATAGCGGAGTTTTCTCGCCACTTCATCCACCCTACGCTTACTCGATGATTGATGTCGTCATCACAAGTTGCTTCACTATTGATCATAGATCCCAGATACTTAAACTTTTCACACTTGGGAAGCACATTTCCATTCAAATAAATGTCTGGAATAGGCTTGTCTGGATCAGAAAAAGGGCAGCACAGGTATTCAGTCTTTTTAGCGCTAATACGGTACCCATTTCCTTCCAGAACATCAATCCAAACGTCAAGTGCTCGTTGCAGGGTTGTAGGATCCTCGCTTATGATGGCTCCATCATCAGCAAAGAATAATTGTTGTACTTTATTGTCCGTTACTTTTCCTTCGAGAAAATAATCCAGAACAGCAATAAAGAGCAGTGGACTCAAGACACTTCCCTGATGTACACCTACTGTTATTTGGAATTCTTCGGTGACTCCAGCTGGGCATCTCACTTTTGTAACTGCTCCCTCGTACATGTCCATAATTATTCGCACATAGGCTTCAGGAACTCCTCGGTGTCTGAGGGCCACCCATATCAGATCTCGTGGTTGTCGATCGAATGCTTTTTTGAAGTCAACCAACACAATATGCAAATCCTCT
This sequence comes from Melanostoma scalare, assembly GCA_949752695.1. NCBI lineage: Eukaryota > Metazoa > Arthropoda > Insecta > Diptera > Syrphidae > Melanostoma > Melanostoma scalare. The sequence continues at coordinate 97,891,059 of OX456985.1, read as the reverse complement.
AAGGCATCTCGGTGTTTTTCCATAATGATCCTTATACTTTGGATTGCGTCTGTAGTTGACTTACCCGCGGCAAACCCGCATTGGTCATCAGACAGCCTTATTAATTTCCGCAGTCGGCTATCCAAAACCCGCTCAACGATCTTCATAGTGTGGGACATCAACTTGATCGAACGATAGTTGTCACAGCTTATGGTATCTCCCTTTCCCTTGTACATTGGAAGAAGAAAACTTTCCCTCCATTGATTAGGCAAACTGTCACCTCTTATAAGTTTGGAGATGAGAATCGTGAGCCATCTCAACCCGATGTCTCCCATATTTTTCCAAAACTCATATGGTACCTCGTCTGGCCCAATCGCTTTGCCTTTTTTGGGGTTCTTAACTGCCTCCCTAACTTCTTCGACTGTGACGTCGGATACTTCCGTAAAGTTAGGTGCAGCTGTTGGAAAGTGGCGCCGAGGAAACTGTTCATTCAAAAGATCATCACAATACTGTCGCCACCTGTGAAGAATTTTGTCGTCATCCACAAGTAGCAGTCCTTGAGCATCATTTATGAACTTCGGCGAACGAATCTACTGCGCATTTCTCCTTCTCTGAGCGGTTATTTTGAAAATTTTTGCTCCCTTATTCAAGTTGCTTTGCCTTAGCTCTTGGATTGCCTGATTTGTCTATAATCAATAGACTATAGCCGCGTTTTATTGAAAATTTTCTATATTCACTTATATTCACTTAACAATAAAACGATTTTTGGTTATATTCTCTTAGCAAGTTCACTTTCAATTTTAACTTTCAAAGTTGATACCCTTGGCACCTTATGTCAAAATTCTCATGTCAAATCTTAAAAAAAAATGGGCACGACTGGGTCGCACGAACTTGCGATCGTTTGCTAAGTAAAATACCAAAATCTTAAGACTGAGCAAAAGGTTTTAGTATTCGTTCTTTATGTATTTGGTTTTACAGGGTTGCCAACTACACATTAATTGTGAAAATTGAAATAAATCACGAAAAGTATTGAAAAAAATTAAATTAAATATTCCAAAAGTTTCAAGCGAAAATCTAAAAACGCCATTTTTTTGCAATTACTTATGCATATAAACCCTTAAAATTTAATCAAAATCGTTAGAGCCATTTCTTAAAAAACTGGTTTTTTATTTTTAATTTTTTTTAAAAATTAGGTTTTCAAAATTCAAGTACACAAGTTTTAAGATCTTGCTAAAAGATGTATTGAAAAAAAATTTGAAATAAATCAAATACAATCGTTTGGAAAATATTCGGAAAAACAAATTTTTTTTAAAAAAATTAATGAAAATTCGAAAAAACTAAATTTTTCAAATGTAGATATGCAATCTTTTTCAAACAACTTAATACTTCTTAAATATGAAATTTCGTCAAAATCGTGTTAGCCATTACCGAGAAAGTCGGTTTTGAAAAAAACGGTACTATGGGGGGTACCGTCTTTAGGCTTTCTCCAAAAATTTTTTTTACATCATTAGAACAGTTATTAAAAAATAATACCTCACGTAAAATTTTATCAAAATCGTTAGAGCCGTTTTCGAGAAAAATAGGTATTGTCATATCGGTTGTATGGCAGGTACCGTTATTTCAAGACCTAGAGACCCAATTCCAAAAAACCCTCTGTAGGCTATTTCAGAGACCATAACTGCAAATTTTGAAGAAAATCGGTCAAGCGGTTCAGGCTGTAGATCCATATACGGACAGACAGACAGACAGACAGACAGACAGACAGACAGACAGACAGACAGACAGAATTGTAGGACCCACTTTTTTCGTATTCTCTATCATCGTAATGTCATATTTAGTTGTTATCTCAAATTTTTTTTTCTGCACGATTGCAAGACTTGCCTTATAGTACCTATAATCGCAAGTAAAAATCAAGCAAAATGGATAACAAAACGAAAAGAGTTAAGATAATAAATTATTTCATATTTTTCTTGTATTTAAACAATTATTTTCTCTTAGTTCTTACTTTGGTTCATGGATTCATCGTCAAGCAGTGAAGATAGTTCTTTATCCTCGGAATCTGTGAGCTCTGATAGTTTTTCATCGGCGGGTTTAGAAAAACACGCAAAACGTCCAATTTTATGGAAACTATAGATTTATACAGCGAGGCTGATTTCAAATCCCATTTCCGATTAAATCGAGCAACTTTAGAACAATTAACACGTGAGTAATGTTTGTGGTGCACATAAAATATTTATTTTTAACCTATTTTTGATCTGTAGTAAGATATTCTACGTCAAATTTCTTCCCATCAACCCCGAATATTCGTGGAGGAAAGCAGAAAATGGAAGCCAAGAAAGAGATGCATTTATATGTATGGTAGGTATGTGAGCAATGCCCTGACGTTCAGACAAATAGCAAATTTATTTGGAATTGCAAAGCCTTCGGCATGGTTTGCAGTTGGTCGTGTGAGCAACTGGCTAGCTTCCATAAGCCACGAATACATAAAGTGGCCTCAAGGAAATGAGATTCATCAAAACTGGCAAAAATTTGAAACCAAAAAGAAAATACCGGGTATAATAGGTGCGATTGACTGCACCCATATAACTATTGCCGCTCCTAAATGCAACAAAGAGTGCTTTTATAACCGAAAACAAAACTTTACTATAGTTTTGCAGGCTGCTGTTGATGCAGACAAGAAATTTATCGATATATGCTGTGGCGACCCAGGTTCTTTACATGACAGTAGAGTTCTAAGGAGATCAAAATTGTTCCATGCTGCACAAAGCCATTACAACCAGATGTTTCCACATAACACATATCTTTTAGGAGATTCCGCATACGCTGCTCCAAGCTGGATTGTGCCGCCTTTTAAGGACTATGGTCAATTAAGTGAACTCCAAAAAAGTTTCAACTACATTCATTGGTCTACGCGGATGGTTGTAGAAAATACTTTTGGTTTACTCAAAGGACGATTCAGAAGAATCAACATATTTACAGAGCAACGAAACTTGGAATCTGTAAAAAAAATTGTTCTTAGCGCTTGTGTTTTACACAATTTGTGTATTATCAACTCTAATAACAACACTTCGCACGAAGATTCTCTTCAAGGAGCAAACAACTCAGAGCAAAACAACCACCCAAATACAGAACCGATTCCTACTCAAACACGTCGAGATACCCTATTCACTTACCTTTGTCAACAATACATTTTACGATGAAAACTAAGAACACCATGAAAAATCCAACAAATAAATAATTTTAAACTGAAACTTTGCGGTGGCAAGCTTTATTTTTATTTAAACATTGAAAAGTTTGTTAAACGTTTCGATCTTTTCTCGATGGCGTTCGGCTTTATCTGCCATCGCTTTCTCCTTGAGCTCCAGTGCCTTCTCTCGTTGGCAGAAGCGCTTATCTGCAGCTGCCTTCTGCTCCTCGCGACACTTGAGTAATTTTTTGTAGTATTCGGATCGCGATAGATTTTTTTTTCAGCAACTGCTGGTACTGGTGATGGACTAGCACATTCATCAGAAGTTGTTGAAGCAAGAACTCCATCTGTGTCTAGATGCAGAAAGTGGATTGCTCCTCCATCTGACTCTAAAGAAACAGATGAAGTACCTGCTTCAACAACGTCTGGAAAATAAAATGCGGACGATGTTGACGGCACTGAGGTCGACGGCGTTGAGGGCGACGGCATTGAGGGCGACGGCGTTGCGGGCGATAGGATGCCTGGTGACTCCGATTCCTGCAAAACAAAATAATTGTCAATGCATTTCATAAATAAAATATAATTCTACTCACACTCAAAAAAATGTGGCTGCCAACATTAAGCGATTCACTCTTTGAGTGAATCGGTTTATCACCAAATATATCCTCCATTTCTTCATAAAATGGAGGATTGCATGGCGCAGCACCAGTTGCCTTAGCATTGTCCTTAGCGCTTTTGAACGCCTTCAACATTGTCTGCATTTTAACCTCCAGATGGTGTACGGTGACTCCCGCATCCTGCAATGTATTTGCATAAGAAAGTATTGTTTTAAAAACACAATAATCATACTTATATAACCCTCTGAGAGCATGTTTTCTTTGACATGGTCAAAAGCGCGGCGACTCTTCCGAGGATGAACAAATTCTGCTTTCCTCGCAGCGTAAAACTTCAAGAGACCTTTTGTCTCATGCTGTGTCCAGCACCGCCTTTTAGTTCTAAGGAAAAGGATAAGAAACATTTAAAATTATAATCAGAAGAATAGAAGAATATAAAAGCATACTTTTTATTTTCCATTTCTGTTTATTTCCAGGAGCAATTTAACTATCCAATTTTCTTTTTCAATTTTTCAATTCTTTGCCGCGTTTCTACTTTACTTTTGTGATTCTAGGTAAACAAACAAATGTCACTTTAATTTTTTTTCGCAATGGCTGTGTTTAACAAGATTCATTTTTATTTTAAGGATCGAATAATCGAATCGAACTAGGATTCAGATTTCGATGCAGGTATTTATTTCACGGTTGCTAGTTTGTGAATTAAAAACTCATTTAAGTCATAAGTTAGTAAGTGACTTCTGAATTAAATAATTCAATAGCTTAGAGAAATAAAGAACAAGCGGGAAAACCATTGCTTTTCCTGCCACCACCACCTTAACACCATTTTATTTTCGGATTTCAAATTGGTTTTGAAAGCTGAAAATAAAGTGGTGTTTGTGAAGTCAGTTTGAGGACAGATGCCGTGGTGTGTGTGTGGTTTTGCCTCTTCTTGTATCTCCTCTGTGGTCAAAAGTCATAAGCTAACAAGTGACTCATGTTTTTGGTTGCCTTGGTTCTGATGTTCTTATTTGAAATTTTTTTTCTGACCGATTGCGAAACTTTCCTTGTGTGTGTTAGTGTGTTAGTAACTGTGTGTCTATTTATGTCCCCACCAAGTCACGCCGAATTTCGGTGCATTTCATGCGAATTTTCAGTAAAGAAACACACCTAATAGCTAATAGATGAGTCAGGTGGTGACTTGGTGGGGACATAAATAGACACACAGTTACTAACACACTAACACACACACACAAGGAAAGTTTCGCAATCGGTCAGAAAAAAAATTTCAAATAAGAACATCAGAACCAAGGCAACCAAAAACATGAGTCACTTGTTAGCTTATGACTTTTGACCACAGAGGAGATACAAGAAGAGGCAAAACCACACACACACCACGGCATCTGTCCTCAAACTGACTTCACAAACACCACTTTATTTTCAGCTTTCAAAACCAATTTGAAATCCGAAAATAAAATGGTGTTAAGGTGGTGGTGGCAGGAAAAGCAATGGTTTTCCCGCTTGTTCTTTATTTCTCTAAGCTATTGAATTATTTAATTCAGAAGTCACTTACTAACTTATGACTTAAATGAGTTTTTAATTCACAAACTAGCAACCGTGAAATAAATACCTGCATCGAAATCTGAATCCTAGTTCGATTCGATTATTCGATCCTTAAAATGAAAATGAATCTTGTTAAACACAGCCATTGCGAAAAAAAATTAAAGTGACATTTGTTTGTTTAAAGAATTGAAAAATTGAAAAAGAAAATTGGATAGTTAAATTGCTCCTGGAAATAAACAGAAATGGAAAATAAAAAGTATGCTTTTATATTCTTCTATTCTTCTGATTAAAATTTTAAATGTTTCTTATCCTTTTCCTTAGAACTAAAAGGCGGTGCTGGACACAGCATGAGACAAAAGGTCTCTTGAAGTTTTACGCTGCGAGGAAAGCAGAATTTGTTCATCCTCGGAAGAGGCGCCGCGCTTTTGACCATGTCAAAGAAGACATGCTCTCAGAGGGTTATGTAAGTATGATTATTGTGTTTTTAAAACAATACTTTCTTATGCAAATACATTGCAGGATGCGGGAATCACCGTACACCATCTGGAGGTTAAAATGCAGACGATGTTGAAGGCGTTCAAAAGCGCTAAGGACAATGCTAAGGCAACTGGTGCTGCGCCATGCAATCCTCCATTTTATGAAGAAATGGAGGATATATTTGGTGATAAACCGATTCACTCAAAGAGTGAATCGCTTAATGTTGGCAGCCACATTTTTTTGAGTGTGAGTAGAATTATATTTTATTTATGAAATGCATTGACAATCTTTTTGTTTTGCAGGAATCGGAGTCACCAGGCATCCTATCGCCCGCAACGCCGTCGCCCTCAATGCCGTCGCCCTCAACGCCGTTGACCTCAACGCCGTCGACCTCAGTGCCGTCAACATCGTCTGCATTTTATTTTCCAGACGTTGTTGAAGCAGGTACTTCATCTGTTTCTTTAGAGTCAGATGGAGGAGCAATCCACTTTCTGCATCTAGACACAGATGGAGTTCTTGCTTCAACAACTTCTGATGAATGTGCTAGTCCATCACCAGTACCAGCAATTGCTGAAAAAAAAATCTATCGCGATCCGAGTACTACAAAAAATTACTCAAGTGTCGCGAGGAGCAGAAGGCAGCTGCAGATAAGCGCTTCTGCCAACGAGAGAAGGCACTGGAGCTCAAGGAGAAAGCGATGGCAGATAAAGCCGAACGCCATCGAGAAAAGATCGAAACGTTTAACAAACTTTTCAATGTTTAAATAAAAATAAAGCTTGCCACCGCAAAGTTTCAGTTTAAAATTATTTATTTGTTGGATTTTTCATGGTGTTCTTAGTTTTCATCGTAAAATGTATTGTTGACAAAGGTAAGTGAATAGGGTATCTCGACGTGTTTGAGTAGGAATCGGTTCTGTATTTGGGTGGTTGTTTTGCTCTGAGTTGTTTGCTCCTTGAAGAGAATCTTCGTGCGAAGTGTTGTTATTAGAGTTGATAATACACAAATTGTGTAAAACACAAGCGCTAAGAACAATTTTTTTTACAGATTCCAAGTTTCGTTGCTCTGTAAATATGTTGATTCTTCTGAATCGTCCTTTGAGTAAACCAAAAGTATTTTCTACAACCATCCGCGTAGACCAATGAATGTAGTTGAAACTTTTTTGGAGTTCACTTAATTGACCATAGTCCTTAAAAGGCGGCACAATCCAGCTTGGAGCAGCGTATGCGGAATCTCCCAAAAGATATGTGTTATGTGGAAACATCTGGTTGTAATGGCTTTGTGCAGCATGGAACAATTTTGATCTCCTTAGAACTCTACTGTCATGTAAAGAACCTGGGTCGCCACTGCATATATCGATAAATTTCTTGTCTGCATCAACAACAGCCTGCAAAACTATAGTAAAGTTTTGTTTTCGGTTATAAAAGCACTCTTTGTTGCATTTAGGAGCGGCAATAGTTATGTGGGTGCAGTCAATCGCACCTATTATACCCGGTATTTTCTTTTTGGCTTCAAATTTTTGCCAGTTCTGATGAATCTCACTTCCTTGAGGCCACTTTATGTATTCGTGGCTTATGGAAGCTAGCCAGTTGCTCACACGACCAACTGCAAACCATGCCGAAGGCTTTGCAATTCCAAATAAATTTGCTATTTGTCTGAACGTCAGGGCATTGCTCACATACCTACCATACATATAAATGCATCTCTTTCTTGGCTTCCATTTTCTGCTTTCCTCCACGAATATTCGGGGTAGAATATCTTACTACAAATCAAAAATAGGTTAAAAATAAATATTTTAAGTGCACCACAAACATTGCTCACCTGTTAATTGTTCTAGAGTTGCTCGATTTAATCAGAAATGGGATTTGAAATCAGCCTCGCTGTATAAATCTATAGTTTCCATAAAATTGGACACTTTTGCATGTTTTTCTGAACCCGCCGATGAAAAACTATCAGAACTCACAGATTCCGAGGATAAAGAACTATCTTCACTGCTTGACGATGAATCCATGAACCAAAGTAAGAACTAAGAGAAAATAATTGTTGAAATACAAGAAAAATATGAAATAATTTATTTTATAGATATTAGATATTAAAAAGTTTATTCATTCATTTAAATCTTAAAACTAGTACAGCAATAAAGATGTTTAAGTGAATAAATAAAGGCTATCATTCTTTAACATAAAGTTAGTGTTGAATGATGCTTTCTTGAATTAATTGTTTATTGATAATAACTGATGTGGGGTGACAATCAGGACATATTTAATTAAGAAACAATAAATAAGTTAAAAATTTTTAAAGCGTCTTACAATGATAAATCTACTGAGAGTAAAATGATAAATGTTTAATTGAAAATTGAAAAGAGAAAAAAAATATATAAAATACAGCAGAATGATAGACTTGTTCTAGTTTACAGCATTAGGATTCATATATTAACAATAGTTTTCGATAGAGATTAAGTCAACAGTGAATAACCAGTCTTTTACTTTTTTTAGAAATTAGCTTATATTTGGAATTGTTCTGATAGGCAGAGGCAGTTTGTTAAATATTTTCGGTGCTGCGGCGGTGTAAAAGTGAGAGAAATGAGCTTTGTGAACTGAGGGTACATTGACAAGGTGCATATTATTTATTCTTAGGTTGTATAATTGCGAGGTTCTACTAGGAATATTACCACTTTGCTTGAAGAATTCTTTTAGTACTATAAAAATATATAAATGTCTCATAGGTAGAATTCGTAATTCCTTGTATAAAGGCCAACTGTGCGTGTATCGACTTTTGTTACAAATAATTCGAATAAGATGTTTTTGAGCAATTAGTAAAGGTCTAAAAGTATTTGCATAGGAACCACCCCAGCAAGATAAACCATATTGCAGTTTAGAGTGCGCAAGTCCATAATATATTGAAGTCAAAATCTTTTTCGAACAGAATGGTTTCAAAAGGTACATTTTTCTCGTAATTACCATCACATGATTTTTAATATTGTTGGTATGGTTTTTCCAATTAAGGTTTGAATCAATTGTAACACCGAGATACTTATAGCTCATCACAGAATCTATTTTAAAACAGGAACTTGAACAACGACCGTTGTGTTCGAAATTTGATTTACCACAATCATGAACTGGAAAGCTGAATTGTTAACAGCTGGAAGCATAGAAAAGCAAATTGTAGTTATAAGAACAATGACCAGATGTTTTAAAGGTCATAAATCTAGTTTTTTCACTAATAATAAACTTATGGTTTGTGAACCAAGTTCTTAAAAGTTCGAGGTATTCTTCTATTAGAAGAACACAATTATGGTCAGAATTAGACTGATAAGTAAATGATATATCATCTGCAAAAGCAGTTGACATACCGTTCAAACGTAGTTTAAAAATAGAGTTTATATATACTAGGAAAAATAAGGGGCCGAGAACAGATCCCCCACTTTTTAAAAAACGAGTGCCACTGTGTGTACCATTTATATTAACTTTTTGCACTCTTGCCTTTAAATATGTCTTCAACCATTGAAAAATAACTCCTCTAAAACCTGAATTATACATTTTCATTAGTAATAAATCATGATCAACCATGTCAAAAAAAAGAGACATATGTCATGTCAATGAAAAGAGACATAGTCGATTTATTATTATTTAAGCTGCCATAGAGCTGACTATAAAGCCTGAGAATTGCATCTTCGGTTGACTTCCCAGAGCGGAATCCGAATTGGTTTTCGCTAAAAAATTTGGTTTTCGTAAGGAAGGAGTTAATTCTTTTGATCATGATTTTTTCAAAAACCTTTGAAAAAGTGGGTAGAATAGAAATCGGCCTGTAATTAGTCATGTTTTTTTTATCTCCCTTTTTGAAAATTGGGATTACTTCGGCACATTTAAATTGCTCAGGAAAACACCCTTTTTCGACACTTAAGTTAAATATATAACTAAGAGTATCAGATACATAAAATGCAATTTTTTTAAGGAAGTTACTAGATATTCCATCTGAGGTGCACAAGTTTTTACTTTTGAGCGATAATATTACTTTATAAGTTTCGAACGAGGATATGGGATTAAAGACAAAGCTGTTAGATTGTATAGTTTCCGCGTACTGTAAATTTTCATTAAAGCAATTACAATCACCAACGGGATTCGTAGATGGATGTACTTTACAAATATTTTGAACTGGGGAAAGGATAGGATTCACCGGATACATAATTTTCTAAATCTGAAATATAATTTACTTTTAATGAATTGTCACCCTCATTCTTTCTTACGAAAATATTTCCATTCCTCGTCCAAACGTATTTGACTCGCTTCGTACTTTTTAGTGCTAATGCAGCGTTAAGAAGTTGACGTCTCTGATGTGATAAACAATCGTTGAAAAACACTTTCTCTGCTTTACCTTGACTTGAACTCCAAGTCCAGGCATTTTTGTTGTTATTTGCTCTCTTTTCTCACGTTTAATTTTCATAATTTTTTCTTTCAAATGATGAGAAACAAATTTCACATGCATAACATTGGTGCTCTTTAAATTGCCACTGTTGAGAGAATTACCCTTTTTTGTTTTCTTAACAAAGCATTGATCGATGTTCGATGTCAGTTTCATTTTTATTGATGTTAAGAGCATTGCGAAAAATACCAACTGCTAGATCGATGCGCGGTGTGTCATTGTATACTTCAATGCTATTTGAGAATAGTTGTTGTTCCATATTATTTACCTTTTGCTCAAGCGAGAGAATTTTTTGTTCCTTCTCATTAATTTTGGCAGTCAGTTCATCAATATGCAGTTTGTGAAATTTCTTAAGTTCAATGATTTCAGCATAGATCATCTCCAAGGTGACAATTGGAGGTAGTTCATCCATCGGCATCGGTGAGATGTTGTTATTTTGACCAGCGGTGTTGGAAGTGGAGGTATAATTCTTGGTGGTGACGGGGGCAGACAATGCAACTGCAGTGGCGATGGTTGTGGTTGAAATAGAAGCATCAGTGTCAGATGGCTTGGTGTGTGTGTCAATGTCAACAGCGGTAGCATTAGTTGCGTTGGTAGCAGTGGCAGCAGCAGGGTCTTCATCTGGTTTCTTTGCTGGACCTAATGCAAGAGAGTCAATAGATGGTGATGTAGGTGGTGTGCGTTTTAACCCTCGTTTACAAACCGGCAAAAGTCGTGTCCACCCGAACTGGGGTCCAAATGGACCCCACGATTTTTCTTCGAAATTTTTTTGATTTCAGTTTCAGTTTTAAATTCATTTTTATTAATTCTTTCTTAAAACTACTTATTTGCTAACAAAAATGTTTAAACTAGCTTATTTATTAACTAAATTAACTTACTGACCCTAGGCGGGTACTCTAAATTATACAATAACTTATTTCTAATGCCTTTCGGCCTAAAGATACGATATATCTATTTCAAACTAGAACTAATTAATAACTAAGAAAATTTAAAAAACTTAGTTTCATTGATCACTTTTTATGTTTTTCTTAAAATTACTTACAACTAATTAAAACTACTTAAAACTAATTAAAACTACTTAAGACTAGAGCAGCCATAGTAGCTTTTTATATGTATTTTTTTTTTTTTTTTTTTTTTGTGTTTTATAATTTTTTTTTGGGATTTTTATTTTTTCTATTTTTTTTTTTTTTTTGGATTTTGGGACGCACAGTGTTTTTACATTTTTTTTGATTTTAATTTTTTACAATTTTTTTTTTTTGATTTTCGGTATTTTATAATTTTTTTTTTTTTTTTTTGGTTTTTATAATTTTTTTGGTTGCCACTATGTCTACCCCCTATACCCTAAGTCTCACACACTAAGCCTGTGCAAGCCAGCCATTGGCGACTCGCTACCAATATCATTTTCTGTCTGTTGCTCAGACAACCACCAGAACTGTTCTTACGTTTTCACAACGTCCCGTCGATCGCGATCTGATACCGCCCTACTGAACCGGAGGAGCTCTTCAGCTTCTCCGCCTACTGCGGCAACGTCCCGGCAATAAAGGAGCCGTCGCTCCACGGACTTACGGCAGACGTGGTAGATCAACGGAACCGCCGATCTGTCCTGTATCAAACCTATCATGTCAAGATAGAGGAAAGCCTCCGGTGGGACAAATCCACTGAAACGTGTTCTCTCCATATATTCTAAGTTGGGGTAGTAAGCCCCAAATATCAGGCCATTGTTCGAAGACATCGACCTTGCAGTGTGACCCCGAGTCAGTTTTATCATGAAGTTGTCGATTCTGTTTATTTGAGCCCCGTTGTAAAGGACCTCATTAGGATAATATCTTCTGTACTCCGACTCTGGTGTTCTGTGCAATCCAAGACAGGTACGCAGACACTGTCTCTCAAACACCCGAATCTTTTCCATTTGAGACGCTGTAACATTGAACCATACAGGGCACCCATAAACAATCATTGGCCTTATGAGGGCCATGTAGCAAATCACCTTCACTCTGCTATCAAGTTGACTGCTGTGAAACAGTCGCCTTGTCAGACCAAAAGCTCATCTAGCCCTGGCCAGAGCTGCATCCATATGTTTGTTAAAATATAGATACTGATCTAGCCAGATGCCCAGGTATTTGACTACTACTTTGCTTGGCAGTGGGTGGCCATATAGATCAACGATCACCAGCTTTCGCCAGTTCTTTCTCGTATCCCATGAGGCCCGAGCCAACGGGGTTCTAAACACAATTGTTTCCGATTTCTGAAAGTTGATTTTCAACTTCCAGTCATCGCAATATTGCTGAATCTTATCGAAGTCACGCTGCAAGAGTGTTCTGATGACCTCGATCTTTGGACCTGTTCTGTACGCGATTAGGTCGTCGGCGTACGCTATAGCATGGTGAAGGGAACCAATTAGATCGCCGGTGAAAATGCTAAACAAAATAGGCGAATTCACCGCCCCCTGTTGTAGACCGTTCTGTATTTTAAAAGTTCTGGTAGAGGTTATATTGCAACTTTTCACAACAAACGTTCTATCATGAAGCATGTCATTCAGAATATATAGCAGTGGTTTACTCATGCCATACCTGATCAACTTATAGAAAAGACCGTCTAACCAAACGGTGTCGAAAGCCTTCTCCAAGTCAACCAGACATGCACCCGTACACTGCTTTTTAGCTTTGTTCCATTGAATATCAGATACTAGTTTAGACGCGGCATGTATGGTATCATGACCCGCCTTAAAACCGAACTGATTTTCGGGAATAATATTTTTGTCCTCAGCCCATGTGGACAGTGCTCTATTGAGAACTTTCTCGAATACTTTGCTGATACTCGGAAGAAGACTAATTGACCGGAGATTTGCTGGATTGGAACCATCCTTACCTTTTTTAAGGAGAGGATGGACCACTGCCGTCTTCCAACGCACTGGATAATATGCATTATTCAGCGCATTGTTGAACAACGTGGTGTATATGTCCACCGCTTCCGCAGGGAGGTTTCGCAGCACAACATTGGGTATGCCGTCGACTCCTGCTGACTTCTTTTTCTTTATTTTGTGAAAGATGCTCTCGAGGTCCATCTTAGAAACGAACAGGGTGTTATCCCCGTTTCGCTGGGCGATGACTGCATTTGCAAGTCGGTCGTCATTGAACCTAGTGAAACCAGGATTCTCGGATCGCCAATGCGAGATCTCGTCTCTAAGATAGAAGTGTCCAACGAAGGCTCTGTTCTCAAGGTCGTAATTCGGGCGAACGCACTCATTCACCTTATATACTCGCTCGAAAACAGCACCCACAGTCTCTACCTTCTCTTGAGCATCTTCCACTATAAAGTGGTCATCATCCAAAATGGCGTCATCTGGATCTATTCCTAATGTCAGAAGTAAGTCTTTGTTCTCTGTCGTCCTTTGGAGTTTAATACTCTGAAGGTCATTTCGATCTTTTCTCCTAAAGATTTTATTTATTTCCGGAAACATACTCGGGTTGTTGGACTGTACAGCCCGAATTTTGTTGTTCCAGAAAAGAGATATAGATATTCTGTAATTTTCTTTAATTAACTGTTGGAGATTTTTGATCTGTGACTTCAGAGTTCTAATCTCCAAATCGTGTCGGTCAGTAAACCTCCTGTGCAAGAGTTTGAGTCTCGACAGGAGTCTACTTTTTTGTTTGTAGAGTGCGTCGATTGTCGCGTTTCTGTACATGTTCGTTGAGTCATGTTGCCTATATTTAGGAATTGTCCTGTCCATTGTAGTACGGATTGCATCCTCCATACTTTGCAGGTATCCATCGATCTCAACGTTCGACAGATTCCTGTTGCATGGTGGCGCAATACCGTTCGAACGAAGTTCCCTTGAGACGGCACCGGAAAAGCGCGACCAACGTGTCTTACCGTAGTTGTAAGAGTGCGCCGGCACGTACTCCTCCAGTTCCACAAGGTCGTTCGGAAGCAGTATGACGGCGGCAAGTCCACAGTGGTCACTGTCGTACTCAACCGTCGTCAAACAATTTTTCGTCCGTCGAAGAATGTCGTCGGTCAGTTTAAGTCTTGAGTCTAAAAGCAATAGATCCAAATAAGAGCCACTTCGAGGATATGAAGGCCTGTCAGTAGCCAGCAGATCGACTTTAGACTCAATGCTGTGGAGCCCCAGCCAATTGAATAGCTGGGTCCCCCTTGGATTGGCTAAATGATTTCCCCAATCTTGGTGTTTAGCATTGTAATCACCGGCCAAAAAAAAATAGTTTTCATCCGAATTCAGTTTCAGACATCGAAAAAGTGATTCGAGCTCTGTTATAAAACATGAATTTTGAGAAGCCTCCGGCGCATAGATCGCGACCACATACAACCGCCTCCCCTGTTGGAGAGGGATGCATACGATACACGCTTCAAGCAACTGGAATCGGCGTTCTTCACCACTATATATTACTTTATGAACAATGCCCTTACGTATGAAGATCGCAACCCCACCCGCGAAAGTCGAGTTGGGTCGGTCCCTCCTTACGATAATGTAATTATTATTCGTCAAATTGTGATGCTGGTTTAGCCTAGTTTCGCTAACCATACATACATCAGGACGTTGGTCTTTTAACAACTCAAAGAAGTTGGCTCGTCGTTCTACCCTAACTAGCGAATTCACATTCACGGCTAGGATCTTAAAAGGCCTCTCCTGCAGCGCGCCCGTTAACCTAAAAAGTGCGCAAGCGACGGCACTGCACGGTAGATCAAGTCCACCCTACGCGCCTGCTCACTTATTTGCCGTGATAGTTCACTCATTTGTGCCTGAATGACACGCAGAGCGACCATCACCTCTGACTCCCCAGCAGCAGCCTTTGACACAGATGGCTGTGCGGCCGCTTTCTGGGGAGGTTGTACCGTTTTCCCAGCTCCACCCGCCATTTGGGCGTAGGAAACTTGGGGAACGACGGCCCTTGGAATTGGTCTGGCTGTAAGCCTTCCCTCATCCTTGGTTACTGTTGGAGCAGCTTTTAATGATTTTTTTATTACTTGGTATCGAGGACATCCCCGATAGTTAGCAGGGTGTCCATCTCCACCACAGAGTACACATTTCAGTTGGGTCTTATCTTCGACCCTTTCCTCACCGAGCTTACACTCTTTTTCCTTGTGGTTCTCACCACACTTTACCCATCTCGACTGCATTTGGCAGTTGAATGCGGCGTGCCCGAACCTTTGGCAACGAAGACATTGTAAAATGTCCCCGCGCCTGTTTATTTTTTCCCATCTTACCATCTGGTAGTCTAGGACGGAGATTTTCCTCAGACTCTCCAGACGGCTACTGGGTGATAGGGTGACGAGGAACATCGGCAATAGCCGTCTCTCCCGTCTAGCCTTAGCCGTGGTGAACGACTTGACCCCGATAAACTCGAGATCGTCGCTCGCCAACATGCGGAGTTCCGCTAAGAGCTCCTCTGGGTCAGAGGTAGGCTCTACCCCTTTCAATAACATACTTTTTGGTTTCTCCTCTTTGGGAGTGTAACTATAAAATTCGGTGGTTGTCTTAGCAAGCAACTCCCGAACGATCTTATGGTCACCAATGTTTTCACATTGGATCGCATGTCGATCTTGTCCTAATCGTTTAATTACAAATTTATCGCCTATGGCGGACTTACACAGGCTTTTTGTCGCTTTTATTTCCATTTTGTGGGTGTTGATAGGGGGCACCCTGCTTTTAGCTGCTGACATCTTTGGCTGCTGCTGTTGTTGTGTTGGCTGTTGTTGTTGTTGTTGTTGTCTCTGCTCCTGCTGCTGCTTTGGCACCGTCTCCCCTGGCTGCTTCGATGGCGCGGCTTTTTTAGCCGCGGTCCCCCGTTGCTGCTCTTGGGTAGCAGTTTTCTTTCTTTCGATTTGCTCCCCAGCTATTTTATTAGCTGTTGTGCCTTTTTGCTGCACGGGAGCTGTTTTTGCGTTAGCATTTGTTGTTGTTGTTGGCTGTTGCTGTTTGGCAATTGTAGCATCACCCTTTGACAACAGTTGTTGTTTTCTTGCCTCGCTTTCCTTTAGTCTGCGAGCCACTTGCCTGGATTTAATCTCCTCTATTTCCTTGTATAGCTTCTCAACGGTACTTGTTAATAATTGGAGTTTTTTATCATCTTCGTTTACTTCCTCGACCACACCGTCCCCTTCGTCTGCTAGAGCAGCGAAAGAATTGCCACTGCCGGTGTATCGGCCCTCACCACCGTTGGATTCATATTCGTATGTCGAATTTAAACTTTCTATGCTCTCGCTGCTGCTGGTCGACATCTCGTCGTCGCCGACCTCCTTATCTGTTCTCTTTGTTTTTTGTTTACGGGCAACCAAATTCGGCTTGGCTTTTATGCGCCGCCTCTTTTTTGCAGTTGTTATTGCTGCTGTTGTTGCTGTTGCTGGCACCGCGATTTCCATTGCGGTTGTTGCCGCTACTTTGCTTGTTGTTGTTGTTGGTGTTGAATTCTCATCCAACACTTTTTTTGCTGTTGATGGACCGGAACGGTCCATCACAAACGACTCTGTCGCTTTGTTTTTGGTTTCTTTGCGGATTTTCTCCTTAATCAACGCTATTTGCTTTTAAGCAAGAATAAAAATTGGATGCCACGGCTGGGAATTGAACCCACGTTGCTCCACACTGGGTACCTGCTGCGCTACTCGCTCGGCTACTGCCTTCTTGAAATTTCACTGAATTTAAACTCTTAAGTCGCACTCCACTTGAAAATATACACAGCTAAAGTCGTCAACACGTCTACACTCGATAGCTGTTGCTGAACGACAGAAAATTTTTTTGATTTCTGACTTATATTGTTCAGTTATAGTTCTTCTGGCTATTGTATGAATTGTTTCTAAGTATTATATATAACAGGGATAAAGAAATTTAAGCAGAGATGTCATTATGCAGGTATGTAGGAGGTCAGCAATAAAATTTTTCAATTTCAAAAACGATGAAAATTGCCTAATTTCGCAAATCTGGGATACCCGCTTATCCTTTTCAATATGTCTTTTTTACGTAATTACTGATTGTAAAATTCATTCACATCAATTGTTCCTGGCAGGTATGCCTATCTCAAAAAAAAATAGTCATTAGTTCAGTTTGGTAAGGTCATCAAATAATTTTATGACCTGAAAAGGATTGAATTTCCCCAATACATGCCAATCAAGCCTGCCATATATGGCTTGAAGTTTAGGTGGCTTAGTGAAAGCTCAAAGGGCTATCCACTGAAGTTTTCTATCTACACTTTTAGCTCAGACCAAAGTACAGGACTTGGTCGTGGATATGATGTGGTGATGTCGTTGATGCCATCATATTTCAATTCTGGACGCAACCTCACTATTGATAATTTCTTTACGTCGGTGGACTTGGCATTGCAGTTGCTGGATAAGAAAATCACTATTCTTGGCACGATTCGGAAAAACAAAAGAGATTTGCCTAAACCTTTTGTACCGAAGGAGGTTCTTGATGAGCAGAATGAGCCTGTAAAGGTCAATAACAAAAAGCAGTATCGTCCAGTCCACTCATCCATTTTTGGATTTTCTGGAAAAATGGCGTTGGTGAGTTATGTTCCGAAGCCAAACAAACAAGTGGTATTGCTATCAACACAACATAACTGTGAGAAAGCCACTTCCGGTCATCAAAGTAAGCCTGCAATGATACTGGATTATAACAGCACCAAAGGTGGAGTCGATGTATTCGACCAAATGGTCTCAGTTTATTCATGTACACGCAAAACAAATCGCTGGCCGATGGTTGTATTCTACAACTTACTGGACGTAGCAGCCCTAGCAACTGTTATCATTTTTCGACACTTCAATCCACCTAGAAGAAACAATAAATTGTACAGAAGTGATAAACTCATCGAACTAGCGGAGGAACTGGTTGAGTCAGAATTGAATAACCGTTCCCAACCTGCAACACAAGCATTGGAAAATCTGCATTGGATGCTCTCTGTATTTTGGGGAGAGTTCAGGAAAAACAACCAACAGTCCCTGAAAGGTTCTCTTGTAAAAGAAGCAGATGTCACCTTTGCCCAAGAGCAAATGACAAGAATACCAGAACCACCTGCGATGGATGTGGCAGATGTTGTTGCCCTTGCCACACTAGAACCTTATGTGTTAAATGTCTCCCGAAACTGCCCACAACTTCAAGTTAAATTCTTCTAAACATAAACTAGGCTGCTTTTAAAATAAAATAATTATTTACTAGAAAAAATATGATTTTTCATAGAATTTCAGTACTGGGGTCCAAATGGACCCCAGTTCGGGTGGACGGGTTCTTTTCACAAAAAAATCGCAGAAAAATCTGTAAACATCTGATAATCGTTTCAACTTAAGAAATGAATAAAAAATTGAGTTTTGTTCACTGAGTAAAAATCCCATTTAAAAAAAATGAAAAACAAAAATGTTATGAGTGTTCAAACATGCTCTGGGGTCCAAATGGACCCCAGTTTGTAAATTAGGGTTAAAGATGATGCAGTTGAAGAGTATTTAGCCTGAGCCGATACCGAAATTGATCCTCTTCTCTCAGCCGTACAACTGGGGCATCTCCAACTTGCTTTGGAATTTTTCATAAATTCGAGCTCATTCGGTGTTATTTTTGCACATTTTCCATGAAAATATTTAATGCATTCAGAGCACTTGATTTTCAGCTCAGTTCGTTCGACCTTTTTTTTACAAAAACCACACGACATTTTTTTGAGGTGTTAGGTTGTAGGCGAAAACAATTTATAAAATTAATGCAATAACTTAGCAAATTTGAAATGAAAGCTCCCGATATGAGTGTACCCCACAACGTCACAAAGAGAACTGATATCTTAACTCTTTTCGTTTTGTTATCCATTTTGCTTGATTGTATTTTAAGATTTGACATGAGAATTTTGACATAAGGTGCCAAGGGTACCAACTTTGAAAGTTAAAATTGAAAGTGAACTTGCTAAGTAAATATAACCAAAAATCGTTTTATTGTTAATTTTCAATAAAGCGCGGCTAGTCTTATGCCGTTCCAGCTCAGCGATTTTTCGTAGCAGTGCACAAAAGAGAGTGCTCTCGAGAGACTAAAAAATTTCCCCACCTGCGAATTTCTGCCACTAAAATTTCTGTATACACAAATCGTGCACAGCCAAAACAAGTACAACATCTGTCAAACAGACGTTTTGCAAGCGTTGCGTTGCTGCGAATATTTTGTTAAAGGCGTTTCTTTACTTTTAAGACAATTTCGCTCTTTCAGAGTTTTTGAGAGAATTTTACAACCACTCCTTAAAATATGACAGATTGTGAATTTCTGTGCACAAAAGTAAAGAAACAGACTTATTCAATATGTTGTCAAAAATCAGAAATACTAACGAACACAACCCTAAGACTGCCAACCTCTGGGTTCCAAAAAAGAAATTTACCAACCATCCCTGTTGCTCATTTAGCTAAATGAGTTATTTTTGCTCACTTACGCTGAGTTGTTGTTTTTCCATGAGCGATGTTTTGCTTAAGTGAATATAAGTGAATATAGAATTTCAATGAAACTCGCCTTATAATTGTCTCTATCTTAATTTAATTTTCAGCGTCTTACGAAGGGTTATTGACCGAATAAATGTCTTACACTTGAAATGTGTGTTTGTTTTTATGTCATCTTAGTTGTGTGTAAATACCAGCCTTGCTAAAATGAGGGGAATGGGGTAATTTTTTTTTTACATATATACGAGCGTCTTACAGCATGTCATGGAGAGGTAAAACGTCTTACATTGCTATTTTCGTGTATATATTGAATCAATGAAGAATATATTAAAAGATGAGCCTTGCTGAAATGAGGTGAATGTGCACTTATTTTTTACAACTTCAAGCCCTAATCTTAAGGCCTCATGGACGGTACCGGAGAGTAAGACGGACACTTTTATACTTATCGGACCTAAATCTTTCTATGAGCAAAGTTTGAGCCTTGTTAAAATGAGGTGAGCAAATCTGTCACTAGCTCTCCGGCTATTACCAACGAGTTCGTTATTGGGCCAGAAAAATTTCGGAAAATTTTGGTTTTAAAAGTCCAATTGGGACTTGAATTTTTATTGGGGACATAAGGTTTTGGAGCATGATTGGAATTTGGTGTCATTTTCGGGTTATCGGGTTTAGGTTGGTGCTTAAAATTATTGAAAATATACTTCATCTGTGGTCCTTTTGTTGCAGAGTCATTTAAAGGTGAAAGCAGCATTTCATCCAGTTCGATCCCATTTCCGGAACATTCAAACATCCAAGAGTATTTAGATGGAATACAAATTCTGAACAGCCTTGCCGACATTGAGATGGCTTTAGTTAACCCAATCAATCTCGGTTGATTTTGGGGCGTTTGTTAGCAGGAACCACGAGTTGTTATCAGCTTCCATTTTCGTCAGTCTATTAATCAGGTCATTCAAAGAATTGGTAATATCGTCAATTTTTTTGGATAGATTATCAGAATTAATATTCAACACAAGGGTAATGTTAAGGATCATCGTGTGAATGTCACCATTCTGTTTAATCAGGTCATCAATTTTAAATAACTCACTATGTATTTGAGCACATACATCATTGTTGACTTCATTTCATTCGAACACTTAATTGCAAGTAATATATGTGACAACGATATTTTTTCACATTCTTCACAATAGAAAATAAATCGCGAAGTTATGTCGACAATATTACTAAACAATCTTATGCTGACGCCTATACAACCCGGGTGAAACACTTTTCCACACAAAACACCGCACGAGACACGATTGATGTTAAAATCGAAATCGCAGACGTTGCAGAAGGGCATGGTAATTCAGTAATTGATTATTTTTAAATTGGGTATAGGCAAATTTAAAGAAAGGGGAAAATGACAATTATTTATTTTTAAAGGCGGAGCGATCAACGAACACGTCTGAACTTGAGGAAAGTCGAAGAGAAGAAAACCTTCATAATTTTTATGAAAATTATGTTCTTTCCATGAATTGTTTCATTAAAGTTTATGGTCTTTTTCATAAATTTCAATGGGAAACTTAAGAAAAGTTTCATAAATTCTAGAAATAAAAACTCTTTAAATGATTTATTAATGAGACTGTATGATTTATTTTATAAAAATTGATAACATTTTTCATAAATTGTGAGCAAATTATGGAACCTATAGTTTTTTTCATTTCTTAGAAGTTTTGTTTTCATACATTTACCTTTCTTTATTCCTAGTTTGAAAAAATAGGACAACGTGATTGTTGGCAATTATTTGAGAAATTTAAGACCATTCATTTGAATAAAAACCCATAAATAAAGACAATTTGTTTTTTCTCAAAATTGCGTGTTCTTATTATTTATAGTAGTAACAATTATAATTAATTGCAACAGTAAATGTATCGTCAAGTTTTAACAAAGCAAAAGGATTAATTATCTGCATAAGTATGTAAAATTTTTAAAGAAATTTAACTAATACAATGAAAGCAAAATAGCACTGTGTTATTGGCTTAAAAATGTCAGTGTTCCTTTTGATCGTCTTTTGCGTTGGAGTCAGAAACGCATGAAGGCACCACATCATCATAACAATTTCTATTGAGAGTAAACAATTAAAAAAGATGTGCAAAAAAGTAAAGAAATTTGTATGAAAATAAAAAATATCTACTATTCGTTACATTATAGTCTTCGATATTCTCCACCACTGCCCCTACGTGTTTATCTTTCAAATTGTTTTCTTTAATAGAAAAAACTATTATTTTATATCTATGGTATTTTTGTCAGTTTAAACAACTTACTAGACGATTATCATCAGAAGTGCTTGATTTTTTTCGAACAGCTCTCAAGGTGTTTTTTGAGTTGCAGTACTTGGTATATATTTTTCCCCTCTTGCCAACCCTAAAGTATTCCGCTGTCTCAGTGGGAAAGCAATTTAAAATTTCTCCCTCTAGCCTACATGTAAAACTGTTTCTGAATTTGATAAACATCTTTTCTTGCTATAAGTATTACTATCATTTGAAAGAAGTAATAAAGTAAATTTGAGTGCATTTTCTAAAATATTTTTGATTGAACTTTCTACTGAAAATTTATCATCTATCTATATATGTATCTATATACTATATATAAAAATCAATTGCTGTTCGTTAGTCTAGCTAGAACTCGAGAACGGGTGAAAAGATTTATCTTATCTTGGTTTGGTCTTGAAATGTTCGTGGAGGTTAGGGAAGGTTTATAAGGTTAGTTAATATAAAAAAGGAATTGGAATATACAGGGTGATTCGCATAAGGTGTGACAAAAAGATAGGGTGTGTAGGTTGGACCTTTTTTTTAAAACCACTTTTTTTCCAAATTTTACGTAATTAAGTAGTATTTTTCTGGCTTATTTTCAATGCTCTTATTTATTTTTGATCAAACACAAAAAACCGGATGTCAAAATAACCTGTAGTTTTTGAGAAAACCAAAAATTACAAAAACGACTTTTGTCAAATTTTTTTTTTTTTAAGTTTTTTTTTTCGTTATTGGATTCTAAAGCGAACTTACGAAATAAAGGATGAATTTTCTCTTTACTTTTTTTATTGAGAATTCACTTAAAAGTCCAATAACGAAAAAAAAAACTTAAAAAAAAAAAAAATTTGACAAAAGTCGTGTTTGTAATTTTTGGTTTTCTCAAAAACTACAGGTTATTTTGACATCCGGTTTTTTGTGTTTGATCAAAAATAAATAAGAGCATTGAAAATAAGCCAGAAAAATACTACTTAATTACGTAAAATTTGGAAAAAAAAGTGGTTTTAAAAAAAAAAATTATGTTTTTTTTTTTAAAATTTTGACTTTGAAAATTTTTATTTCAAAAACTATTTATTTTAACAACTTAATTTTAAATTTAAATTAATGTATAAGTTTTTGGCTTTTCAAAATGCTATAGCATGACTCTGTAGGTATTACCGTTATTTTTAAATAATTTTTTTACCATTTTTAGTGATTTTTTTTTTAAATTGCCCCTCCCGCCTAAACGGGGGAAAATGGACCCCCCCCCCTCCCATACGATTTTTTGCTTGTCTAGGTCCAACCTACACACCCTATCTTTTTGTCACACCTTATGCGAATCACCCTGTATAATAAAGTAAAAGTAACAATTTCTTTAATCTTAACTGTAATGAATAAAAAATTAAATTAAAACAATGCTTTTGTTTTTGTTTTGACAGTAAGAAATGAAAAAAATTAATAATAAATAACATGATTATTAGATTGTTTATTTCTATGAATTTTTTTTATCTAATTTTTGACTGGTATGGTGAGAACAAAGATTATAATTTTTTTAATTCAAAGTGTTACTATGTATAATCCAGGTTATTTTTTATATATTCCCTGGACTTCCACAAATAATTTAAAATCTCACAAGCTGACCCGCCTGGCGTAGCTTTATACATAGATAGATATAGCCATTCTCGAGTTTTAGTAAGACTAACAATGCCATGGAGAAAAAGATCTGAACTTGGTCGTAATAGTAGTAGTAGTAAATCAAATGAGCGAAGAGAAACATCACGTGCTAACCGCAATGACCAGCGAGAGACATATAACGAAATAGTATGGGAGGGATGGGGGGATTTTGCGCGTTACTCGAGCGCGTCAGAAAATCATATGGGGAGAAACCTTGTACCCTGTAATTAGTGCAGTCAATGAAGCGAAAAATAGGGCCCAACCTCCGAATTTTTTTACTGTGAACCGATTTGCATGAAATTTTGGAATTAGGCTCATCTTACCCTTAAATTCAAAAGTGAAAATGATTTGCACACCGCCACCACCCTGGGGGTGGTTGCCACCCCTTCTCGGGGGTGAACTTTTTTTTTTTAAATAACCTCGGATATCGACAGAAAGCCTAATTTTAAGCAAAAAAACAATTATAAAGTTTTTTGTTAAGTCCAATACTTTTCGAGTTATTGGCAATTGAAAATTCGCAATTTGTTCACGTTTTTCATCTATCTATTGCAAATATCTCCAAAACTGTACGTTTTATCGAAAATTTTATAAAGAACAAAATTTTAGCAGGTAAAACAATGAACAATTTGGTTTTTTATAAAGTATTCTAAGAACAATATTAAGCTAGATATAAAAGATCAAAACCAATTTTTATTTTGTCTGAAATTTAATGGTTGTAGTCAATGCCATCTAGCGGCGAGCAGATGCATTTTATGCATTCTAATACAAGTAAATGTTTTGTAGTGCTTGAAATAAGCTTTAAAATGAGCACTATTAAAAGTCCTTTGCACGTAAAATAAGTGAGCTGTAGTGCAAATAAGGGGAGCATCTAATGTTTTTTTCTTTTAAATCAATGAGTTTTTGGACCATAACTCCTTCAATTTTTATGCTATCACAATTTGTAAGAAACCATAGTAAAGGTAATTAAAAGAGCTAAAACATCCTTGATTGCAATATATAGTTAACAACTTTTTGCTAAAACGGTGAAGGGTTAAAGGACTTAAGAGAGGCTGTGATTGCACTGCCACGCGCTCTTTAATCAATCATATCTCCGTCAATTTTTGTTTGACAGAAAAAACTAAAAGACCAAATTGTTTGCCAAAAAAAACCAAAATTTTTTATTCTTACACTATTATACGTATCTGTCGTCATTTTTGAGATATTATGAAAAAAGTGGGGTTTTTAAAAATTTGAAAATTTGTTGTTTTTTTTTAATCGTGACTTTTTTGAAAAATATGTGTCCAAAAGCAGCCAAACTGATACTATCTATCAAACTCTTCATAACAAACTTAAATTTAGGCGGAATACGATTAAATTTAATTTTGGTGGAAATGGCACTTATGAAAGCCATTGATTTAAAAGAAAAAAACATTAGATGCTCCCCTTATTTGCACTACAGCTCACTTATTTTACGTGCAAAGGACTTTTAATAGTGCTCTTTTAAAGCTTATTTCAAGCACTACAAAACATCTACTTGTATTAGAATGCATAAAATGCATCTGCTCGCCGCTAAATGGCATTGACTACAACCATTAAGTTTCAGACAAAATAAAAATTGGTTTTGATCTTTTATATCTAGCTTAATATTGTTCTTAGAATACTTTATAAAAAACCAAATTGTTCATTGTTTTACCTGCTACAATTTTGTTCTTTATAAAATTTTCGATAAAACGTACAGTTTTGGAGATATTTGCAATAGATAGATGAAAAACGTGAACAAATTGCGAATTTTCAATTGCCAATAACTCGAAAAGTATTGGACTTAACAAAAAACTTTATAATTGTTTTTTTGCTTAAAATTAGGCTTTCTGTCGATATCCGAGGTTATTTAAAAAAAAAAAGTTCACCCCCGAGAAGGGGTGGCAACCACCCCCAGGGTGGTGGCGGTGTGCAAATCATTTTCACTTTTGAATTTAAGGGTAAGATGAGCCTAATTCCAAAATTTCATGCAAATCGGTTCACAGTAAAAAAATTCGTACCTAAAATGCTTCATTGACTGCACTAAATGTACTCCTACTGTAATAATCCCTGAAAATCCTGATAATTGAATTATAGTGAAGCACGACTGCTTACTGGGAATGTTCAAATCAGAATAATAATTTATTAGAAATTCAGTATATATATTTTCACAGACAAATAGTTCAATGAATACTAGTTACCTTACAAAGTACTGAGTGTCAATTATTATTTATAGGAACAGATCTCCACATCCCTTATATATTCTTTAGTTTCAATTTTAACTCTGATCGTGGCCTTGGAGAGAAAAAAAGAGTTATCTTCAGTGACTTCAATTTCTCTCGACTCGGAAAATTTTAGAAGTTTTTTAACATGATTTATGTTCCGTCTTACGATTTTTCCATCATTCGTTTTAACACTTACTTCATTAGGCATCCGTTCAATCACCTCGAATTCAGTTGGTATAAAAGTTGGTGTCAATTTATTTTGCGAAACCATGTTGCGAATATACAATTTGTCTCCAACTTTAATGTCACTTTGTTTTGCGCAACGTTTCATATCTGCTTCCTGTTTTCCTTTCTCCTTGTTAATAATGCTTTTGTTTTGCTTCTAAATCTCATGCTCCAGAGTCTATGGTTTCTGCATCTATATCTTGAACAGAAGGAATTTTGTTTCTTATCGTTCTGTTATAGAGAAGTTCTGAAGGTGCTTGTCCTGTAGTTCCATGTGGTGTTACATTATACATTAGTAAAAATATCTGAATTTCCTTCTTATAATCAGACCCATTGCTATTTGCAATTTAAAGTCTTTTTAAAATAGAACGGTTCATATTTTCTAATTCGCCGTTTGCTTGGAGCCAATATGGTGGTGATGTTATAAGATTTATGTTATTGTTCTTACAGAAATTCTTGAATGCCTGACTTACAAACTGACGCCCATTGTCCGTTTTTATAGATTTTGGATAGATAGATAGATAGATAGATAGATAGATAATTCTTTACTTACAAATTAAGAAAGTTACATTATAAATTTGAATAAAGAAGTACAAGTATGGCGTGAAAGCCGTCTGCCGGTTTTGGATATCCTAGTCTGCAAAATACTTCTTCCAAAATTGAGATTATTTCAGATGACGTTATTTTTTTTATGAATTTAATTTCTTGATATCTCGAATAGTAATCGATTATCACAAAAACGAACTCTTGATTCGGAAATGAGCCTAATAGATCCGAAGCCACACATTGCCAGGGTCCGTCTGGAAATGCATGGCGTATCATAGGCACTGGTGGATTAGGGCGGGACACCAGTAACGACACTGTAACGTCTCTGTCAATTGAAGGCCACCAAACTTTTGATCTGAGTCTTCTTTTCATAACTGTTTCTCCTGGATGACCTTCATGTGCAAGATTTAAAACTCTGGTTCGCAGGTCAACAGGAATGATAATACGAGAACCTCTCAAAAGAATATTTGCCAAGGAGCAAAGTTCCCACCTGAATGGAAAATATTTAATTTTTAGATATAAGTCCCCATTCATTCTGTTTTGTGTTTTCTACAGCCTCCATTAGTTCCCTATCCATTATGCTGACGAGGGCTATGTCAGTTATTGTAAGTGCTTCTGGGACCGTTGTTTCTATTATAGCACAAATATTCTGTTCACAGAGATTGTCGAATGAATTCTCCTCTTCAATCTTACAGAGTCGCGAAAGTGAATCAGCGATATTATATTTTCCTGGTTGGTAAACGATTTTAAATTGAATGATTGAAGTCTAAGGACCTATCTTTCAATTCGGGCTGGTGGCTTAGATGTTGCCTTAAAGATGGCTTCTAATGGCTTGTGATCAATGGCTTCTAATTCAAACTCTATTCCAATAAGATAAAAATAGAAACGTTCCATCGCGTCGCCCAGACTAAGGCCAAACTTTCCTTTTCAGTTTGAGAGTATCGTCTTTCAGTTGATGAAAGACTTTTGCTAGCAAAAGATATACACCCCTATTATGGAATCCGGCGAATGCTATTTAGCGTGAGTTTCAACCATTCGCGAAAATTTTGCTATTATGGAATTCGACGAATGGAATTGAATGAATGTCGGTAACAAAACCTGCACTACCGACTTTTCTGTTCAACTTATTTGGTATTAGTGAACTCGCAAACCATTCGCACTCCATATAATTTTTTCCATTTCACATTCGCGACATTTTTGTAGCGAATCGAAATTCGTAAAGACAAAAACTTACTAGAAAACAACAAACAAAACATTAAAAGTGGAAATATGTTAGTTAAAATTTATGATAAGGAATGTTCCACAATGTTGCAAAAAACTTAATAAAAAAGTATTCGGAGCAGCAACACATTTGGAAAGGCTGCAAACATCACTTAATAGCATGGGTCCACCATTTATGGAGATTTTCAAATGGAAAAAGTATATAAAAAATTATGATTTGTATGCAATCTAATGAGTTTTTTATTTTAATGTAGGCTCTCATCCGAAACATCCAAAATACTCTTATTTTGGTAGCGTAATTCTATTCGAGTATATCTCGATGAGTTTTCTCTTATATCAAAATAATATACAATTGAATCCACTATAAATATCACTTTTAGCTTAAAACTGAAACTTGCTTTATTTTAATTTCAAATTTGTTTACGTATCAAGTTAAATGAATTTTTTCGTTTTGTCGACTTAAATGACAGCAGCACAGAGTAGAACCACAGAGGACAGCAGCAGTGAAAAGCAATAAGGTAGTTCTGGTATTGATAATACAGCTCATTTGTCGAATTCACTAATATAATACCAAATAAGGGGAATACAGGAATAAAAATCAAACAAATATGGAATAAATTTTCCCAAATAGGTTACCAGTCCCAAAAACTCCTGTTTTCTTATTTAGAAGTAGGTGGCTGAAATTCAATTACACTTTTAACTTATTCTGGATTCGCCGAAATCCCAGTATTTAAAAGAATATGACCCAAAAATTTCAGTTTCTTGACTTTAAAAAGACATTTTTCTTTGTTGAGAGTAATGTTCATATGCCGAAAAATATTAAGAACTTCTACAAGTTCTTTATCATGTTCCTCTTCTGAAAGTCCAAAAATTATTATGCCATCTAAATAATTTAGAGTATTTCGGCATGATACTAAAATGCTTTCCATTGTCTTTTGAAAGATTTCTGGAACTGAATTAACTCCGAACAGCAACCTTTTGTAACGAAATAATCCTTTATGAGTTATAAAAGTTGTGATTTCTCTACTCTCCTCAGCAAGCTCTAAATGATGATATGCATTTTTCAAATCCAAGCGAGAAAAATACAGAGCTCCTTTTAATTTTGTCATTACAGAGTCAAACGTTGGAAAAGGATAGTTTTCTCCCCGAATAGCAAAATTAGCTCGTCGCATGTCTATGCACAAACGAATATCACAGTGTTCTTTAAAAGCAATTACAATCGGTGAAATCCATGAACTCGGCTTTTGAACTGCCTCGATTATATCCAACTGAATAGCCTCTTGAAGTTTGGCATCTACCTTATCCTCCAAAG
Source organism: Melanostoma scalare (assembly GCA_949752695.1). Lineage (NCBI taxonomy): Eukaryota > Metazoa > Arthropoda > Insecta > Diptera > Syrphidae > Melanostoma > Melanostoma scalare. The sequence continues at coordinate 97,861,972 of OX456985.1, read as the reverse complement.
CTATTGGTATTCGTCGCAATGGCTGTTGAGCTGGCCTTACGGATGAGTCAATTGATAATTTTATGGTGATGTCCTTTATTTTTCGAAATGGCTGCAAAATTTCAACTGTATTTACATCAACAACTAGTTTTAAAACACCTAGCTTAATAGCAGTTTCTCGGCCCAGAAGAGATTGTTTGGCATGTTTAATTACATAAAAAGTTGTAATTATTTCTCTCTGTCTCTTAACACTTATTGGAGCTTCAAAAATAAACTTAACTTCTAGTAAGTCCTTACCAGCGTACGATCTAAATCTATTTTCAGATTTTATTCTCAAGCTTCCTAAAATCGCAGAATTTGATTCAAATTTCTCCCAATCTTTTTCACTTAGTAAGTTGAACTTCGATCCAGAATCAATGAGCATAAGCAAATTAGTGCCAGCAATATAGCAAAATATGTTTTCATTCATGGATTTATTACAGTCATTTGTAACTTGGAAACAATCAAGCTCATTAGAAGTTTAACTATTCTTATTGTTATGATTTAAGTCTTCTTCGTGAATGAACTGAATTTTTGAAGTCTCAATTCGCCGACGCATCGGCTGCTGGTGGCAAATCAATTTTAGTGCATTGGTGTGTAGTGCGCACTGCAACGGGCACTCCACCTCCTCTCTTCCACCGACTTTACCCTTTGATGAGAAGAAAAACAGGACCAAGTCAATCAACGAAACTTCTGATGTACAAGCAACTGCAGAGACCCGTCATCAACTACGGCAGCCCAGTTTGGTTTGCCATCTCCAAGACAGCGACGAAGGAGCTCCTACTTTTCGAAAGGAAAATTCTGAGACTCTGCACCGGCCTCACTTTCAACCACCAGCGCCAAAGACACTACAGCAACCAGCTTGTGTACGAGAAAGCCAAAGTGATGCCCTTAGATCAATACGTGTTATTGACAGTAAGGAAAACGCCTGCAGATATCAACAACCACTCGAATCATTTGGTGAGAAGGATGACCAGTGAGGGCCAACACCCGGAGCCAAGATACCTAAGCGTGATGAATACTTTGAACGAAGAAATAATACCAGCCAACGACGAAGCCACCAATTTCTACGCTGACCCTGGGTCAGCATATTTCCGTGGCTAATGCCACCCCCTTCCACCTCCCCATGCAGAGGAACGCCAGCGACAACCGGGACGGACCCGAGATCACCCAAGTCAACCGACTTATAATTGAGATTTTTCTTTTCTTTTCAGCTACATATATAATATTAAGTTATTTTTTCAGTTCTAGACAATGTATTTGGTTAGGCCCCTATGTGCCAACATTCTTGCATTATCATTTTTAAATTCTAAAATTATCTAGTATAAGTATCAATTGTATATATATAACGTTCAATAAAATAATTATTATTATCCACCTCCTCTCTCACAATTAAGAAGTTCATAATTACGATCTTTTCGAGAAACAGCATACTGATTCGCATTAAACATCCCAGCACTTTATGCTCTTTATTAAGCGTTTCAGTAAAGGCGATGATATCAAACTGCGACGATGACGAAAAGAGAAGCACCTGTTGCAGTTTAGTCCGAAGACCTCCAGTGTTTTGATAATATATAGAAGGAGTGAGGGCTGAGGGGAGATGGTAGAATTGACTGTCAATTAAGAGACGCGAAAGGTGTTGTGGCTTGTGGGGTGTTGGATAGGTGGTTGTTGTAGCTGTGTTGGTGGTGGTGGCAGTGGTGGATGTGATGTTGAGGAAAAAACTCCCGTAGGTTGAGTGAGAGGCATTGAGATCATTTTGATGTTGTTGCTTTCGCGTGAAACAATTTTTTTTACTTGAACAAAGCATGGCCATACTGAAGAGTCCATTATAAGAGAGAATTTAGAGGCTGGTACACTTAATTTAAATGTTAAAAATTTAAGTTTTATAAAATCACAATCTTTTTTGACTAGGGAATAGCATTCAAATTGATCTGCTGGTATGCTAGTTTTTTGCGAGATATGATTGATTATATCATTGGGTCTGGTTTCTTTATTGAACTTAGCCAAGTGAACCCATTTATATACGGGTAAGGCACACAGAGAAGATGAAGAGTCAGAACCAATAATTTTTTTTATCTTTGAAGAATTTTTTTTTGAATTCGCAGATTTCCAATCTATTTCATTGTAAGATTTTACCAGAGGAAGTTGTGAATCTATAATAACACTAGCTATGCCCGCGACTTCGTCCGCGTGGAATAGTGACTTTCGGCAGCATTTTTTTTTTTTTGGTTTAATAAACTATTGTTATACTATTTTATTTCAGTACATTTTTGCACACGACGTTCTTACTTTTTCCATCTTTTGTCAAATAAAAAGGTTTTGCGAGTTTGATACACTCTTTTAAACTAAAATGACTAACCAGTGGGAATTAAAGAAATACGGGGAATCAATAGTTTTCTCATTTCGCTGTTCCAGTCATTATTAAAACTTTTATAATGCCGCATCCCAGATGTGTAATTTGTAGCTGTGTACAATTCTAGATTACTCATTATTGGCACTGGAACACCAACTTGCTGCCACTCCTGATCGTTTTAATTAATTGAGAAACTCTATAGGGTTTGGTGTTACTAGCTGAGTGTCCATAATATTGTCTACTGATAGACATTGGACAAAATCCCCAATACGTAAAACATAATTTATTAGTCTATATGGTTAACTATCTCATTAGTCGGTGCCGAAATCGAATCTTTTCACACAGTCATTACCGATTGCCAATACTTATTTGAAGATCAAGATAGACATTTCTTCTCAGGCCAGCTGTGTAATCGACAATTTGACAGAAATCACCTCATGGCGAAAGAACTTTTGAAATCGGTCCAGTAGCTTCAAGGTTCCCGTTTACGTAGCGTTCCCGTAGGAATATTGGGATAACAAATACAGCCCATGTCCTGGTTCAGGCTCAATAATACAAATAGGTTCAATAGTTTGGGTGAAAGATGGTAACAAAGAAAAACAGACAGACGGAGTTGATTTCGGATCTATAATTAATTCCGTTCCCATGGAATATGGGGATGACTTACAGTTAATGTTACTCAGGGATAGTGTAGCATTCTAACGGTGGGAGAATTTTTGAAATCGGTGCTATAGTGTCAAAGTTCCCGTATGCGTTCTCGTTCCCGTGGGAATGAATATAGGGATAAAATATATAGCCTATGTCTTTTCTCAAATTTTAGACTAAAATTTAAAATCTGTTCAGTAGTTTGGGCGAGAGATGGTAACATAGATAGACGAAAAGACAGAGCTACTTTTGCATTTATAATATTAGTGAAGACTGGTTCCCGTGGGAATATTCGATTGAAATGTAATCTATGTCCTTCTTCAGGTTCTACACCATCTCTGTATTAAATTTCATTTAAATCGGTTCTGTAGCTTGGGCGATAGATGGTAACATAGAAAGAAAAACAGACAGAGCTTCTTTCGCACTTATTATATTAGTAAGGACTCCGGTTCCCGTAGGAATATGGGGATGAACTAATTTTTAAATTACTCGTGGATAGTGTAGCATTCTAATGGTGGAAGAATTTTCGAAATCGGTGCTGTAACTTCTAAGTTCCCGTATGCGTTCCCGTTCCCGTGGGAATTTAGGGATAAAATATATAGCCTATGTCCTTCCTCAGGCTCGAGACTCTCTGTACAAAATTTCATATCAATCAGTCTAGTAGTTTGGGCGGGAGACGGTAACATAGATAGTCGGACAGACAGAGTGACTTTCACATTTATAATATTAGAAAGGATTGTTTGATGGATAATTATCATGTATCAGGTAAACTAGATGGAGCTGGATCACTTATTTCCATCTGAATTTCAGTTTCTATTGATTTTATTGATTCACCAAGTGCCGACGATGGCGGTTTGGGTTTTTGAGAGACGATCGATTTGTTAGTGTTGAGGGCAAGTATGTTAGAGTCTCTCTCAGAGATTTTTTGATTCATTTTCGCAGATTTGCGGGGAGGAGAGTTATTAGAAATCGATTTTATGAGAGCACTTAAATCGTTTTTAATCTCACAAACACTTGAAGAGAGCTCTTGGCAATTATTTATGAAGGCGGAAGGTTAATATACACGCAAGAATCACATTTCCAAACTAAATTTCGATTGCTTAACGCTTTAAAATTGTCATCAGATAATTTCACACAATTTTTATGAAAAAATCGACCGCAGTAAAAACCACATTCGACAACTACAGAATTTTTTTGAACGTTTTATTTGCAAGATTGCACTCAGAACAAGTCTTAGACATCTTAGGAAAAACAAAACACAACCGAAGCTAGTCAAAGTTAGTCGCAGACTTGAATGTAAAGTAGTTCTGTTTTAGTACAATTCTCAATAGCAAAATAAGCGGACTAATTGCCGACATTTACTTAAATTTTTGAAAACAAATACATACTATTCAATCAAAATCCACAAAAGCATAAAATAGTATCATATTCAAGATACGTAGATGACCCATTCATTATTTTCGATGGAACACATAGACAAATAGGCATCCTTACTAATTACATACATAAATAACATAAATTCTAATATAAAATAACAAACGAAATCGAAAACAACAACA